>BQNB010104916.1:0-23714 GCA_026074375.1 Tanacetum coccineum
CCTACAATCTTTAAAGCGTATAACATAAACTTTCGTCATAACTGAAAAATCAAAGCGATCAACAACAAAATGAGACAAAAGATGCTGAGAATAAAGCTAGGATCACAAGGACTAGAGGTATCAGCTATTGGTTTAGGATGTGTGGGTATCTCTGGTGGTCTTTATGGTCCTCCTAAACCTGAACAAGACATGATCAAACTCATCCATCATGCCGTTAGTAACAGTACTGTCACGTACTCATCTTGATACTTCCGACGTGTTTGGTGACCATGCTAATGAAATTCGCATCGGCAAGGTTATTATATTCTTAGTGTAACCTGCTAATCTAATCACTAAGCTAATTTAAACTCGATCTGTGCCTAGTGATGAGATGGATTTAATAAAGTTGTGTAGGTTTTTTTTTCTTCTTTTTGTTATGAAGTCCATTACTAGGTTTTGAGTTTCCTTGTATAAATCTTAGCTTTTCAAAAAAAAAAAAAAAGGTATCAAAAATGGCACCATACCAACATAACTAAACATATGTTCTTATTGAACTCAATCTAATAGCACCTCTTTATGACATGGATTAGAGATACGTTTTCAATTCCTAATGGATGCTAGTTTCACCAATTCATTTCCAATGACAAGTACGACAAAGTTTACAACAAAGTTGATAATCACCCTTTGTCTCTCAGTCTTTGCTTCTTAATTAGCCAAATACATTCAACCCAGTTTACGACAAAGTTGATGATAACTGAGTATAAAACAAATTATAATCAAGTTCAGTAGTTAGTACAATGGTCCATTTGGGCATAATATAAATAAATTTTTCAAAACAAATAAAAAGACATCTGATATAATGTAGTCTACTGGATGATCGTGCCTATCGTTCACAAAACAATGTGAGATTCTATTTTGGAAACATTAATCTCACTATTAATCAACATGAGCGAGTCTTAGCTTATTATTAACTTTTACTGACTTTCACTATGCTGCCATGCTCCAGAATCATGTCGAAAAGCATACTACAATCTCAGTGATCAAGCAAAAGTAGCGATTCCATGTAGGAGCTTACAAACCATGGATCTTCTTTTCCCCTAATCCAAAGACAAGTCATGTTTTTGGAGTTGGGTTCATAAGAAAAAAGTGCAATTTCTTCGTGTTCATCTCCCATTTCAATTAACGCTTCGCCACTTTTTCTGAATCCATGCACGTTCTTAACTTCATATTCTGGGTTAATGGTGAATAGTTTTTTGAAGGATTTTGAAACACCATGTTCCATCTCCCATACACTATAAACTTCTGTCTCATCACCCCTCTTAGTTTGAATCACAACCAGAGACTCTCTCATCTTAGAAACATATACAGAACTTTCAACATCGAGTGCTAAACTATCGGGGAGGCGTATTTCCTTAAATTCTTCACTTATCATATCAAACGACACAATCAAATCATAACGCTGAGATCCACCCTCCCAAGTATTAATCTCTTCATAAGCATTCCAATAAATACAGCTACCTATCGCCGCATTATTTAGTGATAATGCAATCGACTTACGAGGCATATTACCACCTAGTCTTCTCCAAGCCCCTACACCTAATGCAAAAACCTCAACAATGGTCCCACTCCCCCCGGAACCATGATTTAATCCAACCTTTACAAGCTTAGGGTCACAAGTTTTAGGACAAACCCCAAAACCAACAACGATTTCATATGATGAATCCAAATTATCAGGCACAACAATAGAAACTGATTTCCTAATTGTCGGATTCCAAATAACAGCTACTCTGTCTCCAGAGCCACCAGGCATTAATTCATACGTACAGTACACACATAACAAGCCTTGGGAACTAAATATTGATGGTGTTAAGAGTCCTTGAACAGACATGGGGACAGTTAAGGGAAACATGCGTCGCGGGAAAGTATCATTGTCCGACATCAAAACACATTCTTCTATCCAAGTACCATTAGTGTAACTTACAAGGAGATTTTGCGGCTGAGTTTTGTGGACGTGGTAATCAGCGATAAACTTGGAACTATCGATAAGAGACTTCCATTGTTTTGAAACTGATCTGCATTGGACCAGTGGCTTGATTGGAAGCCTTTTGATGATTTCTGATTGGATTTCAAAAGGTATGTGGTCTGACATTTTGGTTTTCTTAGAGGTAAATTTTAGGGTTTGCATATTAGGGTTTTATAAGGAATGACTTACAAATGAAGCGTGAAAAGGAAGATTAGTAGGAGATTTGTTATAGTAAAATATTGCCTCATTAATCAATCATTTACTATAAAATATTGCCACTATTAACACCTTTTACATACATTAACCCACCAACTAATATTTTATTGCTTTCAACACTTAACATCAGTACCTTAAATCACGGCATATTAACCACTCCATGACGTTTTATAATAAAAGCCAAGAATTATGTATCAAATTCCGACTTCTTTGGCCCATGAGCATCTTATAAAACGTCGTCATTTCAGTCTCACGCACTTTGTCGCCCACAAAATACACAAATAAATAAAATGATGAAGATCATGTTGGAAAATATGGTATAGCAAATATGAGTTTTTGCTAACTTTGGACAACATTTAATATATGTAGATGTTATATATACTAATAGATGTTTGGGGCTTTGCGTTCTCCTCGAAGAGAGCTTCGCAACGAGCCAAATTATGTCCAAAATGGAGTAGAGATGAATGAGATATCGTGACTCAAAGTGAGGCACGTGGAACACGAATATGGAACTATCCCACATCGCCCAAAGTGTGAAGTGGGATTGGGTTTATAATGAAACCTTGGTAGTTGCTTGTAAATTCCTTTGTGGGGTTTATGCTCCCACGTCTACGCGCGGGGGGGGGTGCAAAAAATGGATTTCTGGGCCAAGATGGGTTCGGTTCCACTGAACTCATGCGAGCCCGCGCGACCTGCGGACACGAATGCAGCTCCGGTGGTTCACCTACGCGCCTATCTTTTTGCTACCAGTTGTGTTATAAGGTTCCAGAATATTCCAAAGTAGTTTTTGATAAGTTCAAAATGGTTGAATGGATCAACAACTCGGCTGATTTATAGCACCCATATTGGCTGAGTCTAAGCTAGGGTTTAGCTATAAATTATAGCGCCTCTCATTCAGGTTTGACATAAGAAAAACGAACTCCAAAAATTAACCATACGCAGCAGCGTTGAGCGGCCTTCCAGCAGTTATCATCGATCTTTAACCTCGATCCTTTCCGTAATCTTTCAGGTCAGTTTGTCTAGTCCGGCTGTACAACAGCTTTGGACGTTGTACCCTGGGAAACAGACGGCGAATCTGTTTTAAGGGAATCGTGTTAAACACGAGCCTCGTTCTTCATTCTTTTACTGCTTTATTTATCTGTTAATTCGTCCGATTCGTTTACTTGTTAATGTTAGTCAGTTTGCGCTATTAAAAGTATGCAGGTTTCCCTACAGTCTTAAAACAGATTCTGTTTACACAGAATTAAAACGCTTTTAATTTTGATATAATATTGTTAACAAGTTTTCTTATAAACTATTTCTGTCGAAACCTAGATAGAGTTTTGGTGGAAATCAGTTTTACAAAACAGATTTGATTGCAGTTTTATAAATCGTCAATCTCAGTTTGAGTACGTGTGCGGTTCGACGTGGGCTTTTAATTCTTATTAAGGTCACATCGCAAGGGAGTGTTCATGTTCGAACGGAGTTCTCCTTCGTGATCATATCATATCGGAGTTATGGCTTCATCGGTTACGGGCTTGAAGTTGTGTTCTGACTTTGAGTTCACATCATGTTCGAGTTTGGGGTCTGCTCGATCGTGTCATGACGGTTCGGGTCGTGAATGTCAGAGTTATGGTCTCACGCGCGTTTGCCGATACTAAAGTGTGTCCTGTTGATTTTCGGTTCGTGTTCGGGCATAGTTTGAGTCCACGTCGATCAACTAGTCAGAATCTCGTGTTGGGCTTTTAGTCCGTCTTTGGATTTTAGTCCAAATCCGATTTAGTTGAATCTTAGTTTTCTTGTTCGTGCTCGCGTTCGATTTCGATCTCATTCTGTCGTCGGTTTGCAGACGTAAACTTTATAATATTCATAATAGTAATATTTACTCATTCGTATGTTAAGATTACACGACCTTAAATAACAAATAAAAATACAAGTAAGAATTAATGATGCGGATCATTAACGGCCGAATAACATACGAATTGAAAGAATAATTGGATCGATAGAACTCGATCAAAGCAAAAGCTTTTATTATTATCAAAACTCAAAACATATATCTCCATACAAAGAAATTACCATTATTTATAGGAAAGCTAAAATCAATCTAAATAAAGATTGATTTGACTTTCCTATTCCTAAACATATAATTGATTTGAAATTAAGTACTTTTCTAACCAAAGTTTATTGTCAAACAAGAAACTTAAATAAAAAGAGGGAAGTCAATGTCTTGACTTTGACTATGCATTTTGACTTTGACTAAAAGTCAATGCATCTGCATCATCTGGCTTGACTTTGACTATGCATTTTGACTTTGACTAAAAGTCAATGCATCTGCATCATCCTCCCCTGCTTGAGAAAAACTTATCCTCGAGTTTGCCTTACTCGTCCTTTGTACTCGTAGCATCCAAACTTGTATCCCCTGCATCAAATTCACTTTCTTTGTAAGGACTCGACCTTGAACCTTGATCGTCTTAAAACCTAACTTATCGTCCATGGGTGCAATTCGCTGACGAACGTCATCCTCTATAGATTTCTCGTCACTGGTTTCCTTTATTTCAGCCAACAAAGCTTTAGCACTTAAGCTCTTTGAATCTTGCTGCTTGAAATAGAAGTAGCGATGGTCAAGTGACTTGTGATAGTGTTTAGCATAAATTTAATTATCAGCCATGATACTTCTTTTCTCTTGATCTGGTTCAGGATGCTCAACACTACTTTTAGATTCGGCATGAGAAGAAGTAGCTCTCTTTTCAGAGTTATAGTTGTTACTGGAGTGACCAGGATGATGAGATCTCGCTTCTGAAGAACCCGAAATCGAATTACCAACATCAAGTAGACACACCTCCTCATCCTCGAACACAAGCTCATCTCCATCGAGATCATACTTAGGAGCAGGTTCTGCATCTTCCTCATTATCGGTGTCGTAAACAGGACACGATTCCTCTTCCACCAGCATGATAGGTTCTTCTTGAAAACTTATATATTTGTTAACAAAAGGATACTCCTCTTCCTCATCTCCTATATCCCAGATAATAGGTTCTGATTTGGTTTCCATTGTCAACAAAGGGTTATCATGGTGGTCACAATGAAACCCAGGGTAATATGGGGCCTTATCGACGCACTCAGGACTCGAAACTCTCATCCCAAGACTACATAAGGAACCATGATAATTTGAAGGGACCTTACCGACACACTCGGTTATCTCAACTTGTAACCCAAGACTACATAAGGTTTCCTTCCGAACACCTCCACGGTGATTTCCACGATCACAAACATACAAAAATGGATTTTCCCCGTCTAGGGTTTCTCATGCCCGTTTAGATATGGTCTTCTCCTGTCGGCGCTCGAGTTCTTGAATCCGTTGCTTGAGGCTTGCGATCTTCACGTCACGTGGATCTGGTTCATTGCCTCGTCCGGCGAATCCACGAATTAGATGTTCTTCACGATTTCGTTCGACCATTAGTACCATAGCTCTGATACCAAATGATGCGGATCGTTAACGGCCGAACAACATAAGAATTGAAAGACCAATTGGATCGGTAGAACTCGATCAAAGCAAAAGCTTTTATTATTATCAAAACTCAAAACATATCTCTCCATACAAAGAAAATACCCATTATTTATAGAAAAACTATAATCAATCTAAATAAAGATTGATTTGACTTTCCTATTCCTAAACATATAATTGATTAGAAATTAAATAATTTCATAACCAAAGTTTATTGTCAAACAAGAAACTTAAATAAAAAAAGAAAGTCAATGTCTTGACTTTAACTATGCATTTTGACATTGACTAAAAGTCAATGCATCTGCATCATCTGGCTTGACTTTGACTATGCATTTTGACTTTGACTAAAAGTCAATGCGTTTGCATCAATTAACATGGTTGAATCTTTTATATAAGAGTAAACTGCAAAAATCATCCCTGTGGCAAACCCACACCCCTCCAACAATCAATACAACAACCAAACCCCCCCTTTCATCAAAAAATCCCCACATAAACCCCCATTCATAAAAATCAAAAACCCCCCCCCCCCCCCCCACCACAACCCCAACACCAACAAAAAACAAAAAACCAAACCCCCACCCAAAAACACACCACTCCAAACACCCCCAACTTTTTCACTTCTCACACAACATACAACAACAATATACCCCTTCTCAAAAAAACAACAACAACACAACAAAACAAAAAACAAACAATACCACACACAAAACAACCACACAACAACAACAAAACAACAACCATACAACACCACCCAAACACCTCCAAACCCTCAAACACACCCCAACAAACTCCCTCCTCTCACAAACAATTCCACAATCATATATAATAAAAATAATCAATTTTAATTCAAATCCCCCCCCCTTTGACACAAACCAGGATGACTGATTTTGTTTCCCCTTCACACGTTTACGTTGTGCCTCATCAATCAACCATCATGGTTTCTGTCAAAGGTGATAAACACACACATCAAGGAGTGGGGGCCTAAATAATATCTCGGCTTCCCAATAATTTTTTATAAACCCCTTAAATTTCAAATAAAGTGATTTATAATAAATAAATAAATAATAATAATAATAATAATAATTAAATAAGTAAATTACATTAAATATAATAGAATTAAATAAATATAATAATAATAATAATATCGCCTTTGACGCAAAAAAGTGAAGGCCCGGATAGTATCTCCGCTCCCCTCTAATTTGTTGTAAATTCTATTATTATAATGAAGTGATGATTTAATTAAAAAAAAGTAAAAAATAATTATAATTGTGAATATTAGTTTTTTTTGTAAAACTGCAAAAATCATCCTTTGGTTTAAACATATTTTGGCAAAAATCATCCCTGTGTGTTTTAAATGACATAATTACCCTCCATAATTCGTGGTGAAGAATGATTTTTGCCGAACATTTCAGTGCTCAGGGATGATTATTGCCAATAGTATCGGTTAGGGATGATTAGTGTCAAAAAGTACAAACCACAGAGATGATTTTTGCAGTTTACTCTTTATATAATTACATGATGGTTATGAAATCAATCTATTTTAAACAAGGTGGACATGGTTATTGCTTTTGTAGTTTAATATATGAGAAAATTTACGTATATTACTTGATATATTGGAACAGAGTATGGTTTGAAGAAGATGATTTTTGTGTCTTGCTCATTTTGTGTATGATTTTATATAAAAGGACCCTCAATTATATAAGTCTTTACAAAAAAAATTACATGTTCTATCAATATAGTAAAATCCTTTGAAGCTATGGTTATGTACTGTTTTGGCCCCTAGCAACTTGGATAACAAATTAGTTTAACTTATTATTCTATACTAATTATGCAGGGTGAGATTTTGTGTAATATAGTTAGTTTTTACGATTTACAAGACAGATTTTGTGTAATATAGTTAGTTTTTACGATTTACAAGACAGTAATATAAGTCTTTAAGCAAGCGTACACATTTGCATTAGTTCATGAGTAAATAACATATTAAATAAACTAGTCATAATGTTTCGTTTAAAAAGTGCCCCGAGGAATACGCATTTACATATTTTCATGAAACGATTCTATATCTTAAGCGTACATAATAAATAAATAAAAATCATAATAGTTCTAGTCATTGTAATGCGTAGAACCAAATGTTTAGGTTGATAACATGATGGAGCAAACAAATGATTAAGAGTTAGGTTATTATTAATTGATAGTTCCGCGAATCTTGTAGATATTTAAAGAAGTAGTACGTCAAGCTTTTATTGCGCATTTGACTGCCTAAGGTACGGATATCTGATCTTATTCTTTATTTGTGAATATGATCGTACGGATGATCCTCTATGTTCGTTCTTTCGATCGTTATCATATTTGTACGAATGTTCTTTTAAGAGTTCTTTTGATTTGTTGATACGTTCGTAATTTTTGCATGCGCGTACCCTTTTTTGCCGTTGCTTCATATACTTCCATTAAATTCCCTTGCGAAGCTATGATAATCCTTTTTGATATCTTTATACTATATGATCCCTTTTATTAGAGAAATGTGTTTTATAATGATGATGAACTGTGAATGTCTTTTTGAAATATATCTTGATGATGCTTAGGGAAATCTATGTTCAAATGATATTTGGAAATAATGTGATTCATTTCTAAATGATCGTTTCTTCTTTCGGTTCCCATAGGACTCATATACACAGTGAACATAACTTTTATGAAAACTGTTGTCAAACTGATTTTATGAAAACGTGTTTGGTTGGTTTATATGTTCACTGTGCAACCATAGAACCTTAGATATGTAGACAGGAGTTAGGAATACCGAGCAACTAGCTATGGAGGTACTATGGCCACGTCATTGTGACATCAATGGCGTGACACTATCTGTGGTGGTGTGATCAGTCCACGACGTTCCCCCCTTATGATTATGGTATGATTTTATTTGCTCGTGGGAGAGCCTTTTTATTATGACATGATTTGCTCACGTGGGAGCCGTATGGCGAGAGCATTATGATTATGATTTGAGTACTCGGGGAAGCGTATGGATGCATCCTAGGCAATTTTAAGATATGATATGTTTATGGTATGATATGGCCATGCGGTCGAGTGATGTAGTGCCATACACGCCTTCCGTCAATATGATTTTGATGCACTGGAGTCGCGACCAGTGTATCCTTGTGATACTTAATATGATATGATTTTTGCACGTGGAGTGCACTTGATATGATATGATGTAGGATACTCAGTATAAATATCCCAAACTTTTCCTTCAGCCTTATATTTCTTTCATTACTTTGGTGTTGAGGTGCTAATGTAAAGGGGGAAGTTATCTTTGTGATCTCTTGGTATTTCTCTCTTCATTGTTGTATATCATGTTATTGTTATTGTTATTGTTATTTGTTATTTACATCCGCGCACTGAGCAATTAGCTCAGCCCCATTATTCTTTTCTTCTGCGGCAGGTACTCAGGATTAATGGGGATGTGTGACGAGAGCAAGCTGGACCTTACAGATTATGAATTTGGAGAGTCCACTTGGATTATATTTTTAGGTATTATGAAATTTTGAGGCTGTCTTTCTAGAAGATTTTAATTATTATCGAAACTTTGCTTATTAATAAGATTGGTCCTTCATGTTTAGTTGCTCTGTCATTTATTGTGACCTCCTGCTCCAATGTCGGGGTGGGGGTGTTACACAAGTTTTGGCTTGAGAGAATTTTCACCAATACCTTGGGTTGATTTTGATAGTTTATCGGATCTCATTTTTATTTAATTATTTATACACACATTAAAAATTATGTTTATGTTAATGTATCATCACTATTTAATAAAGTGGCATAATGATGCACATCATTGTAACTTGAAGTGAACATTTGGTCACCATGACCTATATCATATTAACATGGAAGAATCTCAAGCTGTCTGCATGAAACACGTCTTATATAATATCATCATTCTTCTACCAGTCTTGCTTCTTTTGTTCAACTTCAAAGACGGTCTAGTACAATGTGGTCGATTCGTGAGGTATACAATTTAAAGGATAATTGCGTAAAAAATTATTAAACTTGCCGCTTTTAGTTATTGTATGTATTGAAATTTTTTTCCTTACTGTGTGTACTGAACTTTTAAAATTTGACCTTTGTGTGTATTTTTCACTTTTTGGCCATGTAAAATGACCATTTTACCCTTTCAAATTTTGAAAAAAGTAAGGGTAAAACTGTCACAAATACACACAAAGGTCCAAATTAGAAAGTTCAGTACACACGATAAGAAAAAAAAAAGTTTCGCACGCACAATAATAAAAAGTGACAGGTATGATACATTTTCAAATAATTAACCCTAGATTAAATGTAGAGGGAAGTGCAAAAATCATCCATGTGGTTTGTCAAAAAACCTTTTCACGTCCCTCGTCAATACTTCGCCCAGATTTCATCCCTCCGTTAGTAGATTGTGGCACCATACGTCCCTGAGGACGAACGATGCAATTTTTTTTCCGTTAAGTACTAACGAAGGTCTAAAAGAAGGGTATTGTTGTCTTTTTGCTGCCACAGAGATGTATAATGAACCTTTACTTTAAAAAAAATAGTTTTTTTTTAATTTTTCTTGGTTTTTTAATTTATTTTTTTAAATATTTTTTCTACATTATTATTAGTCAAAAATTTTAAATTTTTTTACAAAATTTTAGAAAACCATTTCGCGCTTTTTAAAATCTTACATTTTTTCGTACTTTTTAAGTTAAAAAAATTACGTTGTTATTTGTGATTGTGTCGTTGTGTGATGTTTATTTTTATGATTCAAGTTTTAAATTTATATTTTGCCGACTTAACCAAAAACAACACTTTAACGAGCAGTGTACCCGGTCAGTGGTAGATTCGTGGTAAGTAGGGTGTCGAACACTTGAAGCGAGGTTAAATCTATCAGTTTATTTATATTTTGGTTTATCTAAACTAAGTTAATTCTAATATAAGTCAAGCCTATGCTAAACCTATGTTAGTTCTAATAATAATTCTAACAGGTAAAAGGAGGGTTTCAGCCTGAGAGACTGGCACGGGTTTGGTCGGTGACTACAATCAATTCAAGACATTTTTACCCACAAAAGCAAATAAACATAAGATCAAAGAGCGGTCGAGCTAAATATAAGAAAACTGTATTAACCATTATTAATCTGATTAGAATGTTGGTTTGTTTATTAAGTGCAATGATTTCTTCTCTCGAAGTGGCATATCATTCTTAAGACTTAGGCGGGACATCTTTCTAAGACATAGACACATTAATTTTGCACAATTAAAGCATCCGCATAAAGCATCCTTATTTGCTGATTATAATCTATCTTAGGAATTAAAGCAATGATGATCTTGTTAAACCCTAGCTCATAGAGACTTTGCTCACTTACTGCTTAATGGCAATTTATACACTAGTAGTCCACTAACCAAGTCTTTACCAATTAATTAAGAACGTACTCGTTGATCTCAAGAGTCACCTGTCGGTCCAACTACGCTCACTAATCTAAAGGCAAAGGTAGGTCGTTATTTATGTTCCTATTGGTCTAGATGTATAAATCACTATATGGAGAGTTATCCCAGACTCTAGATTACTTGGTCCGTATCACTAGATCTAGTTGAATGATAGGTCGCATACAAAAGCACGTAAACAAATATATTGATAATCATAAACAAGCATCCAACGATAAATCAAGAAATCGAGATAAACAATACCAAACAGTCAGATCTTCATAATAATTACCTGAAGGTATTAGCGTACCTCTCTAGATGAACAAGTTCTTCAAACCTTAAAGGGAACAAATCTACCTCATTCCCAAAGAATTTAAAAGTTTTCAACTTGCGTAACCCTTGAACCGACTTAGGAATCAAAGTTAGACACTTAATGTTACTTCTTCATCTTCTTCATCATGCATGTTTTCAGTAGTAATCGTGCTTGTGCAATCTCTGGTCGTGTCTGTTTGAAGATGCGATATTTTGATGAAATCGGATAATGTATACATCATTAGGGTTTGGTGTCATGTTTTTGAATATGCATGCGATCGATCGAACGATTAAATGTGTGTGTGAGACAAAGAAGGAAGAGAGTTGTGAACTTGTGTGTGTTGTGTAGGTTTTAATATCGAAGGATTGTGTGTGAACTTATAGGTGGGTTCTGGTTTTTGAATTTTAATTACTGGGTTAGAAGAAAGGGTCATATTTCGTTTTTGAAATGGTCTGTTACAATGGGCTGTATAACTGTTACAAGTTGACCGAATCATAAAGTTTGTTACCCTCTTTTAAATGGGTTGTTATTGACTCATTCAATCTTCTAAAAAATGCATAGGATTAAGATTTCTCAAAAAAGAAATGTTTTTGTTCTTAAACTTTTTAAGACTTCTTATTTTAGAATGTCCTAAATGTTTTATTAAGTAGTAGACACACACACACACACGCACACACACACACACACACACACACACACATATATATATAATTGTCACTGGATTTGATTTAATATAACTTAATGGGCTGTTAAAAACATGTATGCATAAGCTTTTCCAAAGAAGAAATGTTTTTACTTAAAAATTTTAAGACATCTAAAATTAAAATGGGCTAAATTATTTATAAAGTAGTATAGATATGACAGGAAAATAGAATTATTCATTAGTGGTGATTCAAGAGTTTACAAGTATGTACTACCTCACCCTCAAAGTTAGTGTATGTATTACTGCTTTAAATTTTGCAAAAAATAATAAAATTACATTTTCACTCTTTAATACTCTTATTTAATATTTTCAAATACTTTTATAAATAGCAATTTTGATTAAAGGGTAATTTAATAAACTTCGGATATTTTGACTACTATATATAGTAGTGGATCATTAATTTGGGACAATTCGAAAGAAAAGATAAACAATATTGGGACGAATGGAGTAGTATTTATAAGATAGATAAATATATGTAAAACTCTAATGTACCAGTTAAGATTAATGTGCATATATATAAACTCATTATTAATATTTACAACATTTTTCTATATATGAAACAAATAAATACACTTTTACATTAAAATAAAGAAAAATTCTTAAAATAGACCAAGTGCCTTATGGGTTAGCACTTTATACCCCCAAAAATATTTTTATCTCAAAATAGACCAGGACGACTTGTACAAAAGATTCCCTTTTTATACTATGCAAGTACAAAAGATTCTCAAGTCGCCCAGTTGCCCTAAAGGGTGACTTGTACTTAATTAATAAAAAATAGACACTTGTCAAAATCTTCTTAAAGTTGCCCAATCGCCAAGTCGTCCTGATCTATTTTGACAAATAAATGTTTTATGGTCTAAAAAGTGCAAAGCACTAAGGTCTATGGTTCATTTTAGGAATTTTCCCTTAAAATAAAGGAAAATGATTGGATGGTACTAAAAGTTATGATTAATTATGTGTTTAGTAACTGTGACAATAAATTATTAATTTGTAAAGGAGCGAGTCGTCCTGCCATCACCAACAGAATGTTAACACGTATAATTAAATATATCATTAAGCATAGAAGTTAGGCAATTTAATCGGTACTTAAAAAATGCATACTATAAATGAAAGTTATTAAATATAGTCTATTTATTCAAGATTTTTGTTACACATGTCCTCTATTGACTACCACTTGTATTTGAAATCTCTTTAATTAGTATGTCTGCCACTTCTTATCAAGCTTTAAAGGCAAATTTTGTCATCTTACCAATAGGTCAACTTTATGTTACTACAAACATGAGTTTATGCAACTGCATATTTTCCTAAACATAAATTCTCTACCAAAGCTTTAAAACTTAGACTAAAAAATGTTGTATAAAAATGTGAAGAGGATTAAGCTGGGATCACAGGGTCTCGAGGTGCCATGTCTTGGACTAGGATGCATGGGCATGTCTTATGCATACGGTCTACCCAAACCCGAACCCGATATGATCAAACTCATTCACTATGCTATTGACTCTGGTGTCACTCACCTCGATACGGCTGACGTGTATGGACCCCATACTAATGAGATCCTCATTGGCAAGGTACTACGTATTATATGCTGTTTTTATTATGTGACAAATACTTGGCCCAAATCTGTTTTTATTATGTGACAAAAGTCCAATTGTAGCTTGAGTGTTATTAGTGTGTGAATGTGACTTCAATTTTTTGTGTGTTTGTGATTGGTATAGGCATTGAAGGGAGTGAAGAGAGAAGATGTTCAAGTAGCTACTAAGTTTGGGCAAAAATTTGGAGAGAGTTATGGCGAGTTGGAAGTGCACATGTGAGCCGGAGTACGTTAGAGCTTGTTGTGAATGCTTAGTTTGAAGACGGCTTGGTGTTGATTATATGGTTATGTATTATGCTCATCGTATCGATACAAAAGTCCTATCGATAATCAATTACGTCCCTAATATTACTTCTTTTATAGAGTAGCACATATTACTTTGCATATACTCCCTCCGTCCCATAATTAAGTGTCATTTTTGACTTTTTTAATATTCTTTTTCTTCAACTTTGACCTTTAATTATTTTCTTCTCATTTTTAATGTTACTCATGCATATTATGCAGGATCAATTGGATAGAGTTATTCTCGAATGTATTTTTTATTGGTTAATTTTCCTAGTATGCTGTATATAACTTTAAGAAAAATATTTACGGTCAAAGTGATGAAAAAAGAATTCAAAAAAGCGCAAAAATGGACACTTATACTGGGGACGGAGGGAGTATTGAAGTCAAAGTTAATGTTTTAATGTTGCCGCTATTTGCGCTACATTAGTTTGGGACGTTACATATATGTGGACTTACTAATCCTAAATGTACATATATTAAGTTTGTAAAGATTAACCTTTATGGGAACCGTTGTGTGACTATATGAAGATTAACCTTGTTTGTAGATGGGAGAGAGCTTAGTAAATTGGTTGAAGAGGAAAATAAAATACTTGGTTTATCGGAGGTCTGGTCCTGAAACTATCTGAAGAGCACTCGCTGTTCATCCATTAACAGCCGTGCTAGTTGGAGTGGTCATTTGTGGACTAGAGACGCCTGATGACGAGGTCATTCACCTACTTGCAGGTATGGCTATAACCTAATAATACACATTGCTATTGCTTATTAGCAAGAGCCATTTGATTGTTGAGTTGTTGGCACTTTCTATATGGTTATCTTTTCACAGAGATATTAGGATATTGGGATCGTACCTTTTGTCCTACTCGGTAGTGGTTCTTGGCATCAGGGCCAAGGGTGTATGGACAATTGAGGATAAGACTATAGAAAGTCTAAAAAAGATGTTTGTGATATAAGAGATTCGATTCATATGTATTCGCAGTGTGTAATTAATGTATTTACTATTACAGAATTGGGTAATTTTATGCACGGGTTATCTGGGTCGAGTTGGACTGGTTCACTAGCCTACATAATACCAATGTATAATCTAATGTATGTTTTGTTCATCCTGATCATTCATTTTTTATCTTTGTTAGGTTCTACCGCGGCTACAAGGAGAGAACTTAGACCACAATAAAGTTGTATATGAGCGAGTAAGTGAAATGGCGAAAAAGAAGGGATGCACCCCATCACAATTGGCATTGGCCTGGGTCCTACACCAAGGGGATGATGTTGGTCCTATCCCTGGTACAACCAAGTGTGCCAGAAACCTGAACGAGAACCTTGTGGATCCCAGGCGCTCGTTAAACTCACGACTCAGTATGCCGAGCTTGAATCCGTGGCTCAATTCTATTAGGGTGCTAGAATGTCACTAACAGATTTGGTAATAAACTTACTAGGTACTCGGATACTCCACTTTGTCCTCGTGGATCTCTGGTAAGAGATGGGATTTTTCAAGTGCACCTTTATGTTTTTGGGAGGTCAATACAAATTGTTTTGTTATATCGAATATTTGTACAAGCTCAAGTCATGGACCGTGAAATCAAACAATTAAAGAGAAGTCGCATTCCCATCATAAAGGTTAGATGGAACTTTAAAAGAGGTCCTGAGTTCACATGGGAACGTGAAGATTCATCTCTTCACAAATCGGGCGTTTTCATCCACTACAACACCTTAAGCCTTGAGGACAAGGCTCATTTAACCGGGGGAGACTATAACACCCCGTGTTTTTCAGGTCATATTACGATCCCAATTAGTTCATTTTCCTTTTTACTTATTTGGTTTGTACGTTTACTTCCCGTTTAAATCCCAAATTAAATCATTTTCCCTTTTATTTATTGGAATTATGTGATTAACTCCATTTAAACCTCGCCAGTTTAATCGCGAATGCATCAAAAATTCAACGTTTGCTAGAAACGTCATCTACACTCATTAAGACATTACGTGATCACTTCGTACTCGCCATTTAAATTGTTTATGCAACAAGAGAGGTTGTTTGGGCACGTTTACTCCATTCTACCAAAGTAAGAAACCAATAAAATTTATTTACATCCAAAACTTTCATCTCTATACCTTAAAGAAACCAAGTAACACTAGATAAAAACTTTAGAAATCCCAAGGATCTAGCAATATTCGGTTGTTAGGAGGAAGGCATACATTTATCCAAATTGAACTCTTATAACCCATGGATAAAAGCCCATCACCCCTTTTTGTAAACCCCAAACCCACGTGAATGATATATCTGCCTCTTTTCCAAACTTTGCTTCCCATAAAACACAAACAGTTTTCACCTTTAATCCACTGTACATTAACCAACATAAACCCAAGAGATTCCTTACCTTAATTGAGTTGACACTAGAACGTGACTTTGAATTTGAACACTATGCCTACCATATTATTGAGTATAAGAAGACCCTATCTGCTACTCTTACAAACTCAGAAGAAAAACACAAAGAAAACATAATATTACCAGGTCCACAATCTTACTTCTCCCACAATTGTTATCCTTGTTCCCTTATTTCTGGCTTTTGACACACATACGACACACAAAGCCTTACACCTTCATTATCCCTATAAACCTTGAAAACCCTAAACCCCATTCATCTTTTGGTGTTTCTGTTTGATCGAGGTATCAAAAACAAAGGGGGGTCTTCGGGTTGTTGCAAGTACGAGTGGAAGACATAGCATAGTGGGGCGTTTGGTAATAGCTTGGGTAACGAGGTTGTTTTGAAACCAAACTAGGGTTTCCTGTGTTTTAGGAAACTAGGGTTTTCGTTCGGGTTCAATTTATACTCGAGTTCTCTCCACGTTGTGAGTCTCACATCTTTATTTCTTTATTTTATGTATGCAATTCTTAGGTCTCAGAGGTGTGCTTGAAACCTGATAAAGAAAAACATGTCTTTTCCTAATTACTTACTGATGTAGGGCGAATAAACATCAAAAACCCATAAAACCTGGTTAGGTGACTAATAGAACACGAGTCATGTTTATGCTAAAGGTATAGGTGTAGAAGACCAGCCATTCTATGGCTTGAACAAATTATTGAATAATAAGAAAAGAAACACGCCTGTTGTAACTAGTATAAATCGCGGGTTCATGGGTAGTTTTGGGTGCATCGTTGCACCACTAGGTGTGATCATAAAAAGAGAGCCTTAATCATTACTTATAAAGGGCATGTAAGGGATCGTTTTGCCCCTGGAATTACTAAATTTCGTCACTTATTGACGAAGTTAGAAGGCCTTAAAAATTGTCATGTAGAACCTGCCACTTCACTCTCTTTTCTGAAAAAACCAGCAAACCATTTTTCCTCAAGTTGTTGTGACATTTTCACTAAATGTTAAAACGAACCAAACAATGAAACTTGTAGCCTAATGTACCAACTTTAAGCTAGAATAAACGTCACTTATTTTCGTGTAGTATTCAGATCGTAAATCCAGGCCAAAGTGTGGCCTCCACCATTAGCAAACGTTGGTGGGTAACACAGGACACACACCCTTAGTTTCGACCCACTTTTCACCCATCTAACCTCAGGATTTAGGACGAGAATAGGGGGGCATTTGATAGTCAGCATAGTAGGCTTTGTATAGGGATTTGAATCATCAAAAATGGTTAAGAAACGAACTTACAACGAAGGCCCAAAGTTAGCACTGTTGTCACGCAGTTAATACTGCTGACCACAACTCGACACCCTCTACTTTAGCCTCAATTAACATTAAGTAACGAATCCACAAACTGATTCTAAAGTCTGGACACGCAAACATTAGCAGTTGAAATACCCCAAATATATTCTAAGTCTGAAAAGCAGTGTTGCGACCCGCACATGTTTAGCATTATTTTTAACTACTTAAACGACGTTTTTAGCCGAAACTTATTTAATGAAAGTTGTAGATTTCCCAGCGGAGATTTCAAATGTACTTTTACTTTTTTATATCATCAAATAACGAAGACAGAAATTAATTACAAAACTCTACTACACCTTATGTTAAGACTTGGTAATTTATAAGTTTAATTCAAAAGGAAAACGTCAATGTTTCATCCAGCTATTTAACGCACTTAGAGACCAAACCAAGGACAGACCTAAACTAATAATTTAAAGTATAGACAACCTAGTTTCTTAAATGTCCAAAGGCGTAAATTATATATTTATATTTTGACCGCGTTAACCCGATAAAGTTGACCATTTTAAAACAAGAAATTGTTTTCAAATATCACTATTTTAAATAAAGATCAAGCACACACTAGGGACAAGATTGCAAGTATTTATATTATTATTTTTCCGTTTAGTGAATATATATTATTTATTCATAGGTTGCGGATAAAGTCTTTTGCATTGTTTTTCGTGCCACTCCTACTTTGCTTTTTTTATACAATTATCAAATACTCAGTTGTGAGTTTTATAGTCCCCAATTTTATACTTCTCTTCAATAATTTATCAAATCTCGGGGATGGATCTGTTTGTTTCTTAAAAGAATGGATGCATGTACATTTTAAATTCAAATTATTACGCGAGTTTGCCTAATATTAGCCTATAAAACCCACTTTTGCCATCATCATGAACTGTTAATTGCATAGATGCAATTGTTAAATTGCATTATGTGAGCGCTAAATGTTATGAATAGATCTTATATGGGGATTAACACCCCTGTCTCGGGCAAGGAGCGCTTGCTAGTATTCCGGTTTGAACGGAACGGTCGTGAAACGCATACCATGTCGGCTTCATAGATGTACGGCGTTTTGAACATCTACATTGGGCTACATTATTCATATGTAGTGATACATACATTGTTGAGTTGAGTGTCATAAGCTTAGTGCATTTCGTTAATAATTTTGTGATAATTGTATTTGATAATACTCTGTTTACAGGGACTATCATTCGCCATTCCGCCTCTATTAAAGATTTATAAACCTATAAATTAACTCCAACATTATTGTTTGACGTTTGAAAACATGTTTTCTCAAGGTACATAGTGATAAGGAGGTCTGTAATTTGATATGCATTCTGGAGTCGCCTAATAATTCAAGATTACTTTTTAAACGCCACATTAGAGGTCGTTTCTCTCATGGCTGGTGCCAATAGGTATTATGAAAATATAATGCCCCCGGAAAGAATTTCCCACTGCGACACATTTAAGTGGGTGGTGTTACAGGATTGGTTCATGAGCTCCTGGTGTATAGAGAACTATGGTTGCACATTTTTACTAGACTTTGACCCGTTTTCAAACATTGCGTACCATCACACAATTTTTCGGGTGAATCCGATTGACCTTGTCCGGCGGAGCCGAGTATCTGGTTGGGCAGTGGCAGGGGGGAGGCGGTGGAAACTCTGTGGGGGGGCGGTGGGGTCACGAAGGCGCGTGGTCATGAGGGGGCTCCGGGGAGATGGGGATGGGTGCGGGGGTGGGAGGTGGGCTTTATAGTAGCTATAGTTCTAATGGGCCGGGTACTTCGGAGCGAATGTAGGTGGTAGGGCGGGAACGTCGGCATGTGTCTTGGGTTGGCTGGGGGGGTGTTTGGACGGTCTAGGGGGTCCTCAGTATTGGTTGGCGGTGGGGGGCGGGAGGGGGGGGGTGGGCAGGTGCTGGGGGGGGGGGGGATTGCGCGAATAGCGGGCGAGTGAGATGGGAGTGCGGGGGGGTGGGAATGGGGGCGGGGTTGAGTGGGGGGCGGAGAGGGCTTGGACCGATTATCTGGGAGGTAGGGGGGGTGGGAATCATGGGTAGTGGTGCGGTGGTGGTTATGGCGTGGGGGCCTTCGATTGTGTGGTGCGAGGGGGCTGCGCGGGGGAGTGAGGCTGCCTGGGGCGGAGTACATGGGAGGGGTGTTAGGGAGGTGGGGTGGCGTGAAGTTCGGTCGGGGGTGTAGGCGCGTTTTGGATCGCAAGGATTTATTTTTTGATGGTTGTAATGTATTTTGTGGTTGGTTGTTTTTATTTGTTGTTTAGTTTTTGTAGTAGATAATGATATAAAAAAAAAAAGCTAAACACGCCCCACCAAAAAAAAACTTCCCCAGCTCCACTACTATGATTGACATTATAAATAATAAATTATAATAACAATTTCCTATTTATCGCCTATAACAATTACACTTTTAAGAACAGTTAGCTCCATACACTGTCAAACTCAACAAAACACCACACTTTCCCTTTACGTATTGCTGATATAATTTTCCACTCGATATTTTGTTCAAACTTATTTTTTATGGTTTAAGACTCGTTTTCTCTAAACTATTTTTTGACGTCGTGGCGGCGTCCATTTAGTAGTAGTTTGGTCTTTTGTAGTGAATCTGTGCGAGGATATTGTGGAGGTGAGGAATTGGGGCGAATTGGTACGGTCGGGGTGTGCAAGAGATGGTGCGGGGAAGGGGTGGAATTTGTTATGTGGTGATGGTGTTGATCTAGGGATCTTTAAGTTGGGGGAAATGTAGTGGGGTAAACATAGGGTGTGTGCTAGGGATCGGTGGGGCGATTCGAAATTTCGCTTGCTACTGTAGGTGTCGTATTTGTGGAGAATGTCGATTGCATTGGGACGGCTTTTTTCGCTTAAGAATGGACTAGAGAAATTCGATGAGATTTGGAAATCCTGGATTAAACTGCATAATCAGGTGCTGGGAACACTTTTACTCCTTCTTTTTTTTTATGTATACTTTTCTAGTGGAAATTAGACACCGCTAAAAAGAAAATCTGGATGTCAATTTTTTTTGATGTTACCACCAGCAAGGACTACAAAGTGGAAAGACAAAGCAAACAAAAAAAACGGTATCGCTATATTTAATCCCATTGTTGACTCCAAGTGGAAAAAATCTTCATTTGAAGCGAATCCATTTTTTTCAAGATGTCTAGCCTCAAATAAAAAATTCATTTATTTACTCTGTTTATGATTCTTCTAGTCAAAGTCTCATTCACTTTATAAATTTTACTGTGTTGAAAAAAAACTGTTAAGTTGATATTAAAATACAAGTTTAGTCCAAAAATCTAAAACTAGAAAACATTAGAAAAGAAAATTGTAAGAAAGCATTCTTATTCTTCTAGTTATACTCGTAACATGGGGATAGTAACAGTACTTAGCATCAGTATTATTGTAGATACTACATTATGTTGACTTCCATATCTTGCACGTTACCCATCGATTGATGAAGAGCCAATTATCTTCATTATATAAATTCTTTATACATAGAGAAAATTCATTAACTAGCTCAAGAATCAAAAGTGGGTTTAATAAGTAGCTCAAAAAAACCAACTTCTGAAAATAGCCCAGGGCGTCTGGACGACTCGATTCAAATTTTTTTGCGTGTCTTTTATTTTAATATAAAAGTACATAAGGTGTAAGGTATATGTACCTTTGGCGACTTGTACTCTGGGCGACTTGGTGTTGTCTTTTAGTGAAAAAAAGTCAAAAAGATAAAAATACTTAAATAATGAAATTTTACTTTTTCGACTTACTCTTTTGGGCGACTTATATTTTATTTTTTGGGCGACTAACAGATAGGAATATACTTTTTGTTTTTTCTTCTTTTGGGCGAATTATCCATTTATAAACTAATAAAATACAAGTACATATATTTAACCAATACAAATTATACACACACAACACTCATAGTAAAATGGTTAATAATAGATTTATAGCAGTAATAAGATTCAAAAATATAAATATTTATATTCTTTTTTAATCACAACTAAGATAAAGACACATGTGAATCATGGAAAAAAACAACCGTTACATTAAACTTCTCTCTTCTAATACATACAAAACCTATTAACCTGTCACCCTTTCAACTCAATTTCACATACACGAAAACACCTAAACACGTACTCCATGACAATGACGTCATCATCTTCCTCTCATTTCCACCACCCTGACGTCATCACTAGCATCAACTCTGATCGCCCTTACAATCACGTCTACAACGACCTACTAGACAACTATCATCAACAACTAACAAAGAACATATTGTTTTTAAGCTCAAAACAAGTGTACATAGATGACGAAACGACACATGAGGATAAATATGAGGGTTTATGTGTGATAAATTTGCATGGTAAGGTGATAGATTTGAATTATTTGGAAAGAAATAATGATGGTGTATATGTAAATAAATTAAACGAGATGACGGATTTAAGTCATATAATTTATTTTATATATTTACACTTAATTCGAATAATTTATAATACACCATTTATTTTACTTGAATTATTTATAATAAATTTGTTTACACTTAATTCAAATAATTTATAACAGATTTATATTCATATACACCATCACCATCTCGTGCCAAATAATTTAAATCTATCACCTTACCAAGCAGATCTATCACACCTAACCCCTCATTCTTATTCGCATGAGTTGTTTCGTCGTCTATGAACAATTATTTTATGCTTAAAAATAATATGTCCTTTGTTAGTTGTTGATGATATTTGTTTAGTTGGTGGTTGTAGATGTGATTGTAAGGGCGATTAGAGTTGATGTTAGTGATGACGCCAGGTAGGTGGAAATGAGAGGAAGATGATGACGTCATTTTCATGAAGTGTGTGTTTAGGTGATTTTTATGTGTGAAATTAAGTTGAAAGAGTGACAGGTGAATTGTTTTGTATTTATAAGAGGAGAGGAGTTTAATGTAACGGTTGTGTTTTTCGGCATGATTTACATGTGTCTTTGTCTTAGCTATGATTCATAAAGCATATACATATTTATATTCATTAATATTTATTGCGGCTATAAATATGTTATTACCTATTTTTCTCTAAGTGTTATGTGTTGTATGTATTTATATTTTATTTGTTTATTAAATAATTGGATTTATTACACATATGACTAGAAGAAAAAAAGCAAAAAAGTGAGATAGAATTTGGGAAATGGAGAAGAGAAATATTTTATAATAAGAACTTTGAAGGACATAAATTTTTTTTATGATAATGAGATCGAAAAAGAAGGTACTGAATGCATGACGGATGATGGAGTTACGTAATAGGTTATGACTTTGAGTCTAGCTATGAGACTCGTAAATAAAGAAAAATGCTTGGTACGAGGCAACCCACAATTTTAGGTTATGTATTTTAGGAGTGTCTTGTATATTTTATATTTAATTGTTTGCTTTTGCTTGTTTGATAATTATGTGATCATGCTTTATTTTATTTTTAACTTCGTCTTAATTATATATAAAAGTATTTTGCATAAAATAAGTGTGGGGAGGATTATATCCGGATTTCAGGAACCATTTAAAATCAAACATGTAGATATAAATATTAATTTAATTCATAAATTTTTATTTGTTCGTTTTTGTTTGTGTCAAATACTTGTATTAGTGTTTTATTGATTTTTCCAGGATTACAGAACTTAAGAAACATAAATTTCCATAAAACGAAAACGAAGAAGATGTCAAATGTCAGTCTGACAGCGTTAGGGTTTGCACTTGAAGGAGTTTGCTAGAAAAGTTTCTGAAAAACAAGTTTATATTTACTGTTCAAAAAAATTGTTAAGTTTATATTAAAATATAAGTTAAGTCAAAAAAATTGAAACTAGACAATATTCAAAAAGAAAATTGTAAGAAAACGTCAGCTTCTTATTCTTCTAGTTATACTCGTAACACAAGGAGAGTAACGGTACATAGTATCTGTATTATTGTAGACACTACATTATGTTGACTTCCATATATTGTACATATTACCGATCA
>BQNB010104918.1:0-10292 GCA_026074375.1 Tanacetum coccineum
TTTTTAATCTAATTTTAACAGACAAATAGATAGACAACTTGAACCAAATAATCAAACTTACTTCACGGTAGCTCTTAAAATTTTACTTTTTAAGGTGAGCCGTTCCTCGCAAGTGACACAAATGGTAAGTTTTTAAATCTTTTATTCGAGTTGGGAACTTATTATGGATAATACCTCAATTGAAAGTATTATTTGTTGGTGTTCTTTTACCAACTTTATTTTTTTATTATGGACAATTTTTTTTTGATTTTTTTTATATTTTTTATATGATAATTATACTAAAAGAAAAGAAAAATATTTTTTACTTTTTATATTTTAATTTTTTAATTTTTGATTTTCTTAAAAGCGTAACTTTCGAAAACGAAAGATTCTCCAAAACACGGTCAACAAACTTCAAACGAGAGAATCTTAATCACAAATCCCCGGCAGTGGCGCCAAAAATTGATTCGTAGAATCTATTATATACGTAAGAGTAAAATATAATATATGATGGAAAATTACCAAATTACCCTTGAGGACAAAGGTAAAAAGGAAAATCTTCACAAATATATATATAATATAATACGTATATTAACCGGGAAGTATGATTCCCGGGTCGTAATTCCCCAACGATTTGTGAAATTGAAACCACGTTTGATGTTCGGACAATGATTTGAATTAAAGACAAAGATTGATTTGATTATCTACTTTTAAAAATTAAAATTAATAAATTATAACAATTTAGCACTAAGACAAATAACGGGAAACCAAATTTTAACTAAAAACGCAAAACGAGACCCCTAAACAGAGGTCAAAAACCCTAAATTTCTAAAATTAAACCTAACTTAAAATTTTCTTTTTAAATGGTCTCTATTTGATTAAAAAGTTAGTTTAAAGAAAACTAGAACAAAAACGGAGTTGAAATGAGCTTTAAAA
The DNA here is from genome assembly GCA_026074375.1 of Tanacetum coccineum. Taxonomy (NCBI): domain Eukaryota; kingdom Viridiplantae; phylum Streptophyta; class Magnoliopsida; order Asterales; family Asteraceae; genus Tanacetum; species Tanacetum coccineum. Next base: position 916 of record BQNB010104918.1, read on the forward strand.
CACGAAAAACGAGAACGGGAACGAATCCCGTTCTTTAAAAATCGAAATTTTGCAAATTAGACCTTACGAAAGCAAAACTAATTTTCCAAGGAACTTTATGATAAAATAAAATTTTCTAAAAAAGATTTATATTTTTTTGATTATTTTTCTATTTTTTATGATTTTTTAAAGTTTTTAATGAAAATAAATGTTTAAAAATGCTAAACTATCTATAAAAATTCAAGAAAAAATACAAAAAATAGCTTATTCTAATTAGATCCTAAGAAAAACAAGCTTGAGATCACAGCTTATTGAATAAGCTACGAAATAAGCTATAACAACTTATTAAGCTTATTGGGCTAAAGTGAGTATAAGAATTAAATTTTGTAAAAGTCTAATGAAAAAGACCCCAGGGCGCAGTGGAAGTGTGTGGTGTTATAAAGGGTTGAGAGTGTTGAGGTCGGGGGTTCGAGTCTTGCTCATCCCCGACTTCCACTTTCCCTTTTTTTTGAAAAACTTATAAAAGCAAAGTTGTAAAGCTCTTAAAAATAAGCATTTTTAATAAAAACAACTTTTTATGAAAAGCCCTAAATAAGCTAAAAACTAGCTTAAAAGATGACAGATTCACTAAACTATATTTTTTTATATTTCTTAAGCTAGTAATCTAAAAAGCCTAATATAAGCTAGATTATGCTACTATTAAGCTAATTCTAACCTAAAAAGCTAACTGAACAAGAATAAGCACTCAGAATAAGCTATAAGCTAGAAATTCAAAATAAGAACTTATGCAAAACACTTAAAAACCAAACAGGTCTTAAGGGCATTTTGAGCTTAAAAATAAGCTAGCAAATAAGCATCATATGAAGTGAAACTTGGTTTTTCTAAAAACTTGGCTTAAACTTTACTAGAAAATGCTTTTCAAAAGAGCTAAAAGCAACAAGAGCTTGTGAAAACAGACATCATACTCACAAATTAGTGAACACTGATTTTTGAAAAAAGGATAAATACCATTTTTGAGCTTAAATTCAGATGTTCAAAAGAGCTTATAATTCAAAACAAATTTGAAACATGTAATCTATGACTTGAAAACTACGTGTAATCTAAAATTCAAAAACTAAAAACAAACTCTACCCTATGAATTCAATGATTGAAAACGGAACTTTTACTAAAACCTCCCCTGGTGCAGAGCACAAGTAATTGAGCCAAACTTTAATCTAACAAATGCAATCTTAAAAACTAAACTTCTACACCTTTTAGACTATGAACTAATAACAATAAAATCACTTATAATATCTAGAAAACAATTAAGCTAAAAATCATAATATTTTAGTCTATAAGCTCACATATTCAAATCCTAGACTAGAAAACTTATGAAAACTCTATCAAACTTTACTAACTAATTCAAAACCAAGCCTATGAATCTAAAAATGATATTTAAATTCAGCTTCTAATTCCCTAAGTGTCACAAACAGTATTAACTCTAAATTAATACTGTTGTACCAAACACCCCTTTATCATTTTTAAAATTCATTTAAGCTTGCAATTTTAAAATCTAATGATTAAAACTTTATAACCAGATATTGAACAACTTATATCTACTATTATGAACTTATTTTAACACTCAAATAAGCCAAAAAACAAAAAGATCTATAAGCTAAAGCAATTTTACTCATAATGAACAATGACAGATTTTTGGTAGTTGTCAAGATAAGATAATTATACTTATTTAGATACTCATATAAATCACAGGTAAAATAATAGAAAATGAAATCTAAGCTACTTAAGTAAAAAACAGATTATCAAACTTAATCAATAAGCACAAAGAGACAATGTTAAGCTAAAATAAGCAAGAAGTAAGCAAAATTAAGCAATTAATAAGCTGGAAACTAGAAACAAAAATGTAAAGAGAAAACTTACCTAAGCCTTAGCTAAACAAAGGCTAGAAAAACTCAAATGAACACTCTACAAGCTCTGGCTTAAGCCAGTATAAGTCCAATAAGCTCTTCCATTTTTTAGCTTAATCAATCAAAAGTCAAAATTCATAACAAGATATTCAAGAATGATTTTATTAGTTAAGTATATAAATACTTATTAATAGCTCAATTCGAGCTAGAGCTCAAAAGCTAGTAAATAGCTTAGAAGGGCTTTTGAACAGTAGCACACATTATTTTGAGAATACTAAAAGCTATAACAGATTTAGTAAAGAAAACTTGATTTTAGTAACTAGAAAACGGATTACAATGCTTAATAAAAGGAAATTACAAGTGCTTTAAAGGAAATTATAATTTAAAACTAAAAGTTACATAAGCTATTTTAACTAAAAAATGCAGGAAAAGAAGATTAAGAAAAACATCTTGTGTGAGTGAATGAGGCTTTATATAGCCACAACGACAGCTTTCTTCTAACTCCTCATAAGCCCCGCGCCCTCTTGAATCCATCTTAGCCTTTCATTATTTCTCAATCATTGGATACTCAATCTTGTCCGTAGGATCACTCTTTAGCTCACACGGATTGCCAGCATGGCAATCTGTGATGTGACACATTGTGCTTGTTTTGTGAGTAGCTTAAGTGTAAAAATCCTTCCGCGTGTGTTTCTTCACAATCCACGTGTGATTCTAATAATTTTTTTTGTTTATTAAATTTTTAATCATTTTGAATCTTTATTTTTTCTACCTGATTCATAATTATGTTGTCGTGATTGATCCTTGGGTTTGGACCAATAGCATTCTATTGATGACATTTAACCCTGCCACTAAGTACCTTATCCCTTGAATTACCTATCCACACTGTCAATTTAACTTTGCCCCTTGATTTGAGCTTGAGGTAAAACGGGGAAGACAGTGAACAGTGGTAACTGTTCTTCCCGCGTTTTACTTCTTATAAAAAAAATGAATGTTTGACTTTTCATAAACCTGGGTGAAATTTGTTTGACCTTGGGCTTATAAAGGGGTTTTAAGCCGGGTGTTGAGATTGGGCTTGGACTTTGTGTTTTGTTATAAGGAAGTAACGGGTGGTAACTCTTATAAACAAGAGTTAACACCATTAGGGTTTAGGGATTATTTTTGAAATTCAGTAAATATGAGAGACTGATTTGGAAATTTTAGATTTTGTCTTTTTGTGTTGACCATGTTTGACTTGAAGGATGACCACTGTTGACTTTTTGACCTTTTATATAGCATCTCTCAGCTCTTTGTGTGCTCTTCCGTTCCCGTGTTCGTATTTGCCCGGTTTTAACCGTTTTCTTGAGATTTTAGCAATATCCACACCTACACAATCACAAAGACAAAACAAGCAGTATTCAAGCATTTTAAGCACAATTTTGTCTTTTTAGGGCCATTTTTGATATAAAATGGATATGTGTTTTCACACATATCGTTACACTTTGCTAATCTTCCTATTTTTGCAATGATTAACAAAAAAGCTGACGTGGCATGATTTTAATAAATTCTTCCCGCTGTACTCTTTTAACACAATGTCATATGTAGCCTATACACTTTATATATTTTCAAAAACCACCCCTTTATCACTTTCTTTTCCTAATACTAATTCATATCATTAATTTCATCACATTAATTCATTCACCCATCCACCCACCCCTAAATCATCCACACTAAACCCTAATTTCATCACATTATCAAACATGGCGAATGAGAACGGTAATGTTCTTATCTTCCTTTTGCTTATTCTGCTTATTCGTTGCTTATCTTCTTATGTTTTAGCTTATCTGCTTATTCGTTGCTTATCTGCTTATGTTTTAGCTTATCTGCTCATGTGTGTTGCTTATCTGCTTATTTTTTAGCTTATTTGCTCATGTGTGTTGCTTATCTGCTTATGTTTTAGCTTATCAGCTCATGTGTGTTAGAATGATAAGCTTTTTAGATTACAAAATCCCAATGTGTGCTTATATGCTTAAACACATAGAAGTTTAGGAGTGTTTGGATTACAAAACTGAACACAAATAAGCAAACAAATTGCAAATTCCTTTGACCCATATGCATTAGCCTTTGACCCATATGTGTTTGCTTATTTGTTGTTACATGGCAGAAAACATTATTATCATTTCAGACAGCAAGTCAGGATCAGACAACAGCTCACATTCAAACAACAGCTCACATTCAAACAACAGTTCAGACTCATTTGGCAGCACCTCATCCTTAATAAGTTGGTACGAGGAGATTAGCACTTCTGAGGAGTAGGTGCATAGCTCTCCAGACATTGTATATAGCAAAGGACCATCTAATAGTTCGCTAAATTGGTACGAGGATTTATCAGATGAGTACAAGGAAAGATTCTGGTGTTCAAAGTCAGGAGGTAATAAGACTAATGCAAAACCTTCAAAGGCTAAAGCATCTAGTCCATCTATAAAATAAAAATTAAAACTAATTCAATACAATACATGTTTGATTGGTTATACAGTAGGAATTTGAATAAGTCAATTATTAGTATACATGTGATTTTTGATGGATTAGTGGGCGGAGTTGGAACTAATCGGTAACCGACTAACCCGTAAAGGAGGCAATCTTATGTAAAAACATCTTGTGAAGAATATCTACAGATTGTAGGAAGGGTTAAGTAATACCGAATGATGATTCTTTATTTAATCTAAGATATCGACTACAAATATGAATAGAAGATGGATTAGTTGATCGTACCAAATCAAATGTGGATTTAAAGTCGTTGAACTACCATAGTTTTCGGATTGTGTTGCCTAATATTTTCACAATTTCACTTGTCTAATCACAATTCTAGATTCATGTGTGGCGATGGGTGTAGTAATAATCAAAGAAAATATACCTCGTACACTGTAGAATAAGGGTAAAAAGAAAAGGGAAAAAAGCTAGTTGCAAGGGTAAGAATTTTAAAATATTACTTATTTTCATAAATAATTTTAAAAGTACTTATATTGTTAAATTAATTTTCAAAATGCAATACTTATATAAAAAACTCGAAAAAATTGTAAAAAATTAAATGTTAAATTAATGATTGAAGTTCTTAAAAAAATTAATGATTGAAGTTAACAATGACGATGAACAAAGATTATTATTTAGTGAATAAAAGACCATCATGGAGATTAACAGATTCAGTATCAGAAAAGGAGACTACATCATCAATAGCTTGGGGGTAAACGGGGATAGAGTTTAAAACAATCTGTTGTACCCCGTGTTTTTCTTTCAAAGTCTCCCATTCCCTTTTACAATGAACCGACGCTTATTTTGTTGATTCTCTCCATTCTCCTATTTTTTAAAGAATGAAAAGTTGAGAAACAATAATGATTCTTGGTTTCCATTCTCAAGCTTAACAACGATGGCATTGTTCATGATTCTCTTTCTTAGCATTTCATTCCCTCATACCAAACATCCTAGGGTAAAAGCCTAAGATGTTCTATAAACTAACCGAAGTGATTTATTTTTTTATAAGTTTACGTAATTGTACGCTTTTCAACGTTTTATGCGTTTTGTACGTTTTTGTCCGTTTTTATACGTTTTCGTTCCTTTTTATACGTTTTGTACGTTTTTATCCACTTTCATCGATTGTTATACATTTTCGTCGGTTTTATACGTTTTCGTCCGTTGTTATACGTTATCGACCGTTTTTTTACGTTTTCGTCCGGTTTTTACATTTTCGTCTGTTTTTATAGCTTTTTGTACGTTTTCGTTTCCTCTGTTTTTGTACGTTTTTGTCCCATTTTTTAAGTTTTCATCCATTTTCATACATTTTTGTTCGTTTTATGCGTTTTTGTTCGTTTTATACTTTTGGTTTGTTTCTAAACGTTTTTGTTCGTTTTCTCTGTTTTCATACGTTTTTATCCGTTTTATATGTTGTATTTGTACACTTTATACGTTTTTGTACGTTTTCATATATATTCATACGTATAAAAGCATATAAAAGTGTACAAAAACGTATAAAACCATATAAAGGCGGAGAAAACCCCCCAAAACGGACGAAAACGTATAAAAACTGATGAAAACATAAAAAATGAACAAAAAGGTATGAAAACGGGCGAAAACGTACAAAAACGTATAAAAACGGAGAAAACCCACAAAAACGTATAAAAACTGACAACAACGTAAAAAACGGACGAAACGTACAAAAACGAGCGAAAAGGACGAAAGCGTATGAAAACGGGCGAAAACGGGCAAAAACGTATAAAAACATAAGAAACGTATAAAAATGTTCAAAACGTATAAAAACGGTTGAAAACGTATAAAAATGAATGAATACGTAGAAAAAACAGACGAAGCGTATAAAAACATATTAGACTTTTTCATGTTATTTGATGTTAAAATTTACTTTTTAAATTCTTCTCTAGAGAAGGAAAGCCATTCTCTTCTCTAGGAGTTTAGAAACGAAAAAACAAGAAAAAATTTCACCAGCTAAACGGCCCCTTAGTTTCTTGCAGACCTTTTTTTACTTTATAATTTAGTTGGTTAGTTTATAATATTTGTTTTTGTGTTTCGAATATGTCTTTATGATATTACAAAATTAAATAGAGAATTGAGATAGAAAAAAACAACACTTGAACATGTTTTTTAGTTTTGGAAAATGGAAAACACAAACGCATGTTTTTCTAACTAAACGCGTTTTCTTAATTTTCAATTGTTTTATGGAAATAGAAATCCTTTCTTTTTTTCTACAAAACAAGAAATAGGAAATGAAAAAAATGTTCTCCAACTAAACGCAACCTAAAGTATCTTGGGTCGAAAGCATGGCAGAGAGAAGGACCAAGAATACGTGGTTACATATTGGACTGAGAAACCGTAAATCGAAGGGTCATATAGGCATGTTGGGTCATGATATGCTGTTGGACCATAGTAGTCTGTTAGACCCAAAAAGCACATTTCTTGGCCAGTGATGGTACATTCAGACCTGGTTGGGAAAAGTGGGTGTTATGTCCGATTGTTGGGCTAAACGGGCCAACCAAAAGGGTTAGGATACATGATAGAAATAGGTGCCAGGTAGGGAGGTTGTTTTCATACCACGAGACCAATTACCGTTGGATAGATTTATGTTATTTGACCCATTTATACCACGTACAGTCGTACATAGTAAATTAACTTGCAAGGGTTTCTTAACTTACATGTACCTTTAGTAAAATGAAACAGAGCCTCAAATATTGAGTCAACAATATAAGTATCAGTTATTAAACATAGTAATCTCGGTCATTATTAAAAGTATGTTGTAATAGGCTAGAAAGGGAACTAAGCTCGTTTGTAATCTAATATTGTACGCGTTGCGGGCTTAAAGCCCAACCAAAACACGAGCCCGGTCCACCAAGGAAAACCTATGCGTCTAGGTTAGTAAAGAAGTATAAATACCCCCTCTCCACAATAAAGAGGGGTTGGTTGTTCATTGTATTCATTTCTCACACTTTGAATAATCCAATCATCCTCTTCTTTCTCTCTTTCTTTCTATCATCTCTTATCTCCTTTCCTTCTTTCTTATTTTGATTTCGTGTGTTATAATAAGGTTAAGTGAAGTGATATAATGGTTCTTACAATTGGTATCATGCGCCATGGGTAGGTTGGTGATGTGTGGCTTTGTGTTGTTAGCTTATTTGACGACTTCTTTGAGCTTATAGACTCTCAGCTTATTTTTTTCTTTCGTTGCTTATTTCTAATAAAAAGCTTAAACTTTTCATTAAAAACAAAACTAGCATACTAAGAATACTATGTTGTAGCTTATTAGGTTGTAAAACTGCTTATTTTCAAAAACTTGTCTAGGCTTATTTTTTGAATACCGTGGTTTAATAGAAGAAGACCGCGGTTTGACACTTAAACATTACGGTTTGTCCCTTGGTTCTAGCAGTTTGACACTTGGGTCCAGCGTTTTGAGCTCCTTCAGGTACGCGGTTTGATAGGGATACTCAGTAGTTTGAGTAGAAAATCCAGGCGGTTTGACCTAATTTCCAAGGCGATTTGAGTTAAATTATCTAGCGATTTGAGCAGCAGTTTGACTAGGGTTTAAGGCAATTTGAGTTATCAAAGCACGCGGTTTGACAAGTTTCTTAAGCGGTTTGAGTACTTAGGCTTAAGGTGATTTAACCTTAAGGTATAAGGCGGTTTGATCACCTGAATCACGCGATTTGTTCATGACATTATAGGCGGTTTGACTTACTTGTCCAAGCGGTTTGATAAGTGTTCTAAGGCGATTTGATCTTAGATTTATCAAGCGGTTTGATTCATTCTTTAAGCGATTTGATACAAGTTGGGAAGCGCTTTGATAACAGCGATTTAAACTCAAGCAACTAAGCGATTTGAATACATTCATCATGTGGTTTGATTCGTTTACAAGGCGGTTTGAACGTTCATCACGCGGTTTGAACAACTTTATCCGCGGTTTGAGTCAAGAAAGAAGAAGAAACAGTTAGGCGGTAAAAAAGGATTTAAAAGAGTGAAGCCTAATTAGAATTTTGATTTCTAACCCTCAAGTTCAAACATCATTTCAACTCTCATCCTGTCTCTAATAACCAACCACCGTTATCCCTCCAAGACAAAATATTTCACACCGTCAGTCCTTAACTCATTAGTTAACAACCGTTAGTGCTTCAATTGGATTTCTAATTACATAGTTAGTTCTTCTTAGTCAATTAAACTACCGTTAGTCATTTGAAGTTGAATTTTGTTTCACCATTAGTCGTTTAATTCATTAATTGTTAACAAAACATCAAGTACTTCAACAACAACAACAACCATTTCAATAACAATTCACAACAACAATCACTTTACTTACTTAAGATCCTACAAAATTATTTTCACTTCAAAACACATCAATCATTCATCATGACTACTCCATCAAACAACAGTCAAATGCACAATGATATCATGGCAGCTGGTTCAAAAGAACTACCTCTAATGCTTGCTCCAGGTCACTATGCACAATGGAGTTCTCGATTCATGAGATACGTTGATACGAAAACAAACAAAGATCAAATCAGGCATTTCATTAAACAGGGTCCTTACAAGTTAATTGAACTTGTTACTAAAGTAGTTCCACCAGATGGTGATCAACCAGGACATCCATGTAGGGTTGAACAAGAAACTTATGCCAATACGACTTCAGAGAACAGAAAACTTAGTGATTCTGAAGCTGAAGCAATTCTTATGATACTCAATGAAATTGGTGATGACATATATTCAATAGTGGATGCATGTTCAACCGCTAGGGAATTATGGCTTGTTATTGAACGCTTGCAACAAGGAGAGTCTATCAACAAGAAAGATGTGAAGACAAAGCTGTTTTAGGAATTTGGTAAGTTCACTTCAAGGGATGGGGGATCAATTGAGTCATAATACTCAAGATTCTACAAGATAATAAACAAAATTGTAACGCCCCTCTCTGATGAAAGGCATCACTTCATAATCATGGCGTCATATCAAAGCATAAAAGGCATAAAACAT
>BQNB010104918.1:11086-23714 GCA_026074375.1 Tanacetum coccineum
ATTCATCCGTTAAGTCGCTCAAACGAGTCCCGAACCGATAGTTATCAAAACTATACTAAAAAGTTACACAATAAACCCTACACTATTTGAGACTTGCCACATTTATTATAAAGTTTTAATATAAATAAAAGTTTTTATATTATAATTCATTTATAATTATAAAAACACACACACAAACCACCAATTCTCTCTCCCCCTCCATTATTTTCGGCGAGCTCCTGCCACCGCCGGCCACCACCTCCGGCCACCGGAAAACTTTTCCGGCGGGTTTTTCCGATTGAAACCAAAAGTGGTCCTCACGACCGGATATACCCGATCCCCATACTCACTCTCCGGTACTCGCCACCACCGCCACCCCACTGTCACCACCACCACGCCGCTGCCATGCCACCGTACACCATCTCCACCACCTCGTGACCACTCTCTCCACTTCATTACCGCGATGCATACCACCATCATCATCATAGCAGCCGCCACCGACCACCACCAAGGGTGCGTCGGGTTTAATAATGGCACCGAGGGTGCGTTTGTTTCACGTGTAACAACCACGAAGGGTGTGTTTGTTTTCTTTCAGAGAAAAGGGTGCGTTCGGGTTGGGTTGTCGGGTTGGTTGTGGGACAGCCGGGGGAAGGGATGTTGTGTGTGGTCACAACCACAAGGGAGTGTTTGTTTCTGTTTATAAATAATACTAAGGGTGCGTGGTTTATGTGTAACACCACGTAGGGTGGGTTTGGTTCGCGTCGGGTTTGGCTGTTGACAGCCGGGGAGGGTGTCGGGTTGGCTGTGGACAGCCGGGTATAGCCGGGAAGGGGCGTCGGGTTTGGCTGTCGAAACAGCGGGTCGGGTTGTGTGGGTTTAGGGTGTGTTTGGTTTAGACAGAAACGCACAAGGGTGCGTTTGGTTTGTATGGTAAGCACCATGGGGGCGTTTGGCTGTTCGGGTCAGCCTAGGGGGGATGCGTTTGGTTCAACAGGTTGCACCACAAGGGTGCGTTTGGCATAAGGGAAACAACAAAGGGGTGTTTGGTTGGCTGCCATCACCACACGGGTGTGTTTGGCAGCCACCGCCACCACATAGGGTGCGTTTGGATTTGGGTTTACCAAAATTAGGGTGCGTTTGGCTTAACAGCCACGCACAAGGGTGCGTTTGGTATTGTGACATCGAAACGGGTGCGTTGATTGTGTTGACACCGAAAAAGGGTGCGTTTAGTTTAAAAGTATTCAATTATTTCGTTATATTATAAATTGATTAAATGTGATGAAAAATATTATAACTTGCGCGGTCTAGTAAAACATGAATAAATATTAAAACGAGATTTATATAAAGTTATAAGCGGTATTAGACATATTTGAGACGAGAATTGGACTAAAAATGGACTTTAGTGCCTTTATATAACGAGTAATTTAAATCAGAAATCGGAACATGGGATTCGGGATTCGAGACTTTGATAAGTTAGACTTTGGTTTACAAAAGATAACAAATTATATTTTTACGGACGTTTAGACATAAAACGGGACTTCTAACTCCCAATAACGAAGAAACTGGATCGAAATCGGAATATACACTTTAATAGAAAATAAGTTATTTTTAATATATTAAATCTGACATATCTATTAATTAAACGATTCGAGCACTTTCGAGTCCGTTTCAGCCTTCCGGCGAAACACGAAAGTTGTTCGTAATGACGTTTTACTTTGCCGCAAGGATTGTCTGCTTTAAAAGTTGAAACTTGCGGCGTCGAGATAATATATTATTGATATTAAAGCGGGATTAATATGAAATTATAAGCCATAATAAACATATTTTGCTAAAAACGGATTTCGGCGCGTGTTTGTAACAGGTCATTTTGACCAGAAAATAGAACATGAGATTCGGGGTTCGAGATTTTGATACAAAATGAAGTGTCTTAAAATTTGTAACTTTCTGTAAAATATTAGGAGTTATGTTATATTGGACGGTAAATAGGTAATATACAGAAAAATATACGAAGGGTTAAGGTTTAAAGGGCGCAAAGTGGATTTCTCATCAACCATGTTAAATTGTATGTATACATATTAAAAATATTGTATGTTTTTGTTTTATCTTTAGGGTAACGATGTACGCATAGTTGGTCGGTAATTTAGTAGTGTTATTAATCGGAAACGGAACATAATTATAGGTCGTGTAGAGGATCGTTGCAGATTCCAGTTTGTGATTTTATTGGATTAATTGATAGTGGTCTTTAATCAATTGAGGTTTCATAAGCTCGCTTTTCAACTTCTTTTGAATGTTTTTATAATACTCGCGTGTGGGGAATATCATGGCGTGTCTACTACTGCTTATACGTTTTTGGTATTTTTACTCTGGTGATCTTATAAAATATCAATGCGATTGTTTTTATGGGATTGTGTGAGTTTATTTAGCCCATGTTTTTACTGGATTTTAATTATTTTTTTTGGTGGTGCAGAACATGCGTGTTTAACAAATGCATTTACATTATTGTTTACAAATTGGGGTACATAACTTATTTTGCGCTCGCTCGAACCGCCTATGGAATACATTTATTTGGACACTCCATTTGGGTCTACCTAATGCATACTTTACATTGAAATGATTTTCGGATTAGCTTAGGTGATTGAACTTTATGACTAGCATTAAAATATGGCCCGGGGGTGTTTCCACGGCGCGCGCGAACGGGGGACACTTCGGTAACGAAGTACATTTTTTTATATACTTTTCAGGATACGGGTGTCTGTTCTTGAGAGGGGGGACACCGGGTAGGGGTCTATGTATATTTCGCTAGAGCTCGCGCGAGCAGCACGGATAACGGCCCAAATTGGGTACATTACAAGTCCCCCCCCTAGTCAACTCGCCCGCCCCACGTCATGAACTGTAATTCACTTTGGAAGGTGAGCCCGCGGGGGGTTGTTATTTGAAATAGTTTATTCGGGGTTGGTGGGATCCCCTCCCCCCCGTTCGAGTATGATTAGCACGGATCGCCGGTTTTTCTGGTAAACGAACTTATTAGGCGTGATGTCCACGCAGGGTATGATATTAAATTGATTTATTCGCGAGGATTTGTCACCACCCCGTGGGGTGCTAGATATCCTTCTCCGAGGATGCATAAAAATGCTTTCTTCGTTTTCGCGTAGCATATAAATAACATCCACACTCAGTATATCTTAAGTTATTCTAAATTTAATATTTATTTTTCATATTAATCATTTCCACGGGATGTGATTAGATAATTTGCTATAATATGTAGAGATCGATGCGCTTATTATTTTTTTACTATCCCGATACTAAAAATCCTCTATCATTGTCAAAAGTTAAAGTTATGCTTATAAAATATAGGTATTCTCGTGGTATTTACTTATTGGTTTCCAACGCAAAAGAAAAATGATGAATTCTCAAAAGAACTGGATAGATTAGTTGATAGTCGTTTTCAGTGAGCTTCGAGTCGAACTATTGTATAGTCCCATTGTTGGTCGACGCTATAGCTGATTCATGGACACAGATACTGTATGTCAATCCGCCAAACTATATAATGAAGGAGAAATTTGTTAAACAATATGAGTAAATTCGCATTTGTAGTTTTGTTAAACAAGCATTTTCTCCCGGCAAAACACTTCGCCACATATCAACAAATGTAATTGTCAAATTAAATTTTATGCTTACATATATAATAAAATAACCAGTTATAAACATTGGTTACTATTCGTATCAAGCTACTCAATCCTAATTATTTTCATTAAGTTTCATAGAATGTAAAGATATTACCAGCTATTAATTATAATTATAACAAATAGCTAAGGCGCAGAATATTAACGACTCACAAAAATCCGCTTGTTATAATTCGACAAATCGATCAGATAACTCAATGCGATTTAAGTTACATCCATATACATTATATAACCTCAAACCCCAATATTCCAGTGAACAACCTACCAACACCTCCAAATAACTACCCTCCTCCCCAAGAATCACCCCCCACTTCATTCCCACGTATTCCTCATCAATGACGCGTAACTCAAACCCCCACCTAATTCTATGATACACAATCTGTTCTTCTCGCTTCATTACTGTCAAAATTCATGTCCGACCCCCAAATCGCGACAACCCTTCACATGCATGTTTTTTTTACATATTATTCTGTGCTGTGATCATCAATACTCGCTACCACCCACCCGTCCCTCGCCCGCCTCAGATACCACGCTAATCCTCCCTCAACCCCCATCCCACCCGGCTTACTCCCTTTTGCTCTGGGTTGCTGGATAATTTTCATTTATCATTTGTGTCAAGGGGCTTTTTGTGGCTGTATTTGACTTTATTTTATATACATTTTCTATGTTTCATGTGAGGTGATACACAGTGTGCTTATTATAAAATATATTTGTTGTTGTTGAAACTTACATTTCTATTCTTAAAACCTTAATTCTATGAAATCACCATCTTTTTTTGTTGACAACTTTTAAGGCATGGTTTTTTTCAGGTGGATTAGATGCTTGGTTGCATTTGATGTGAATTGGAAGTTTTTTTTCATTCGAGCTTGTCATTTGGGATGCAATTATTGGAACAAATGTTATATTAAATTCAGATTTTTTGATTTAATGCAACAGTTTTGTAAATTTAATAATCGGGGACACCTAGAGGGGTAGTGGTTCCGTTTTTATCTTGTATCTATTGCTATCTATTGCTGTGTATTATGAAGTAGCACCCCATGTGGTATTCCGCTGCGTTGTATATGATTTTTGGGGGTGTTACATAATTCATTTATTTTCGATCTTTGAATTCATACTCATTTCTCGTCGGATTTCCTTGGATTGTTTGGACAATTGTTTAGTTATCGGATGTGTTATGAGTATTTTGTGTTGATGTCGCACTTAGCCCAAGTGCATCGAGTTGTTTTAGTAGTTACCACACAACCATGATACTAAAAGATTTTGTAATGGGAATAAGAGATTTTGTAATGGGTGTTAGCCGTTTTTTTAGTAAAGTGATGGTCATTATCAGTCCCGAGTCTTGTATAAGAAAACGTAGTTTACGGGAATCACTCTTAAGCTAATTGGGCCTAGGTGTCGGGCTTAAAGCCCAGTTGTAATATGTTCGGCCCAACATAAAGCCCAAACAAACCATCTTAGGGTTTTATCTCTTGTAACTACATATAGCCCTCTTTAAGTGTGGAGAAGGTGTTGCTTCTCATTTTTCTTTCTAAGTACAAGTAACCATCTTCTCTCTTTTATTTCTCTCTCTAGTTCTTTCTCTCTCTAAGATTTTTCTTATCTTATTTTGTGTTTATGGTGATGAAATGATATCATGTAACATGTGGTATCAAGAGCCAAGGTTGGGTTAAGTGGTTTGTGCTTATTTAAGCTTATTTCGACTTATTTTTGAGCTTGTTACATTCAGATAAATATATATATATAAGTTTAAATCTGATTTGGGCAGTACATCTACGTTGGGCTTCAATCCTATTTAGGCCTATTCATTGTGGATTCTTACTTACTTTTTATAAACGATTGAATCTATTGAAATCCTTTTGTGGTTCATTGTTTTTTTCTTCTTAAAAAAACGTTTGTTTTTGTGATTCAACCAATCAGGGTGCGTTTTGGTTTGACAAGAAAAAAAGACACCATCTTTTTCTTTTTAAAAAATGATTTCCTTCTTTTATAAGCTTATTTTCTGCAAAAAGTCAAGCAACTTATTGTGTAAACCTTTCGTGGCTTATAAGTTTCCTAGCTTATTCGGTGGCAAGAACAACTTATTTACAAGCCTTTTCGTTGGCTTATTTGGTTTTTGTGGTTATCGGGTACATAAGCTTATTGTGGTTAAACAAGCTTATTTTCAAGCTTTTATAGCTTTTTTGTTTAAGAGCTTATTCAAGCTTATTTTGGTTGGCTTATTTCATCATTGTGGTCCACACGATTTGAAAAACAACATGGAAACATAGATCCATTTTTTAGTTTCGTTGTACATTGGTTTTTGTTGGTTTCTATAGAAGACAAGAAAAGGACGTAGTATAGTTTTTGTAGTTTTGTGGAGGATGTTTAACAACTGTCTTCACGAGGCGGATTAACAACACTCTTCGCGAGGCGGTTTAACAATTTTACAACGAAGGCTGTTTAACAACTGTCTTCACGAGGCGGTTTAACAACACTCTTCGCAAGGCGGTTTAACAATTTCACATAGAAGACGGTTTAACAATTTCACATAGAAGACGGTTTAACAATTTCACAGATCGTAAGATAAAATTCAAAAAACGTAGTCAAACCTAGAATTCAGACGAAAGAGATGAAAAATGGTGGGAAGATTTTTTAATTAATGAAACTTTTTGGAAAATATACGCATGCAATCCCTCACTTGTTACTACAATTGCACCGTTAGTCCTTCATTGATTATTAGCCCTTCTAGTTAAATCTACTTTGCACCGTTCGTCCTTAATACTTATAATTCAGCCTTTAACCTTTTAAAGTTAATCGTCTTCGCACCGTTAGTCCTTTTAAGCTCATTAATTGTAAACAAAAGCTCAAGTACTTTAATAACATCAACGATTTCAACAACATTAATCATTGTTTCATGGTTTCTTCTTGATTTTGTAAAATCCCGCGAAAGATTCAATTCTTTTCTCGCTTTAAATCTAAGACTTGTAAAATCCCGTAAACGTTAATTGGTTTCAATCCACAACAACAATCACTTTACCTACTTAAGATCCTTACATATCATTTCACATCACTTTTGCAATGTCGACTCAACAAGACATTTATGCAGCCAGTTCCGAAAACCGCCCTCCTAGGCTTAACAAAGAGAACTATGTATAGAGTTTTGATAACTCTCTGCAAGTTTTGGAGCTGGATTGGTCTGCATAAGTTCACCTTGGACTTATGGCAGCTTTGGTGGAATGGCAAGTTTCATGGGTGGGTGTGTGTGAGTTTTATTACTAACTATTTTATTGCAGGTATACCTTGGAGCTTTTATGATTTTGGAGATATGATTTTTTGCATGGGGATGACGTCTTCTTTTTTCTATCCCATGCCTGTGATCACCCTGTGGTGATTACAATGAGTGATTGGGTGGGGCTCCATCATAGGGGGCAGGAAAAAAGTACATGTATGGGCATCACCTTTATGTTATACATGTACTATGTGTAGAATTTGTGAGGTAGGATGGGTAGGTTATGGGTTACATCTTTGGGATGGAGTTATAAGGGAGTGCAAGATAGTCCAATCAGAGGATAAAGGTCTGATGCATAGGATTGGGAGTTATAAGGGGGGTGGTTTGTTATTTTGTGGGTTAGGGGTGTTATGGTATGCTCTCCTCGCTTGGAGGGTTCATAGACTTTTCAGGGTTCATTGGCTCTATACTTCCTTTAGTGGAGGTTTAAGCTTCCTAGATAGTTTTTATGACCTGACTTGGATTATTCACATGTTTTCTTTTGAAAATGAAGGTATAAGGGAAGTAAGGATATGGTCAGACAAGAGCCAATTTTATTGGCTTTCCTTTTTTGACAACTGGTATTGCTTTTTCCGTCCTTGGAAAGAGTGTAAGCCTAGCTTAGAGGCCTTCTGGGATTGGATTATAGTGATGCTCAGGTGTCATACTTGTCTCTCCTATTTAGTCATAAAGGTGGTCTGTTTGTTGGAATGGATTAGGAATGATATTTGTATGCTTGGTTGTACTCCAAGTATGCTTAAGAGATCTAGAATGCTCAAATATGGAATTTTTAAGTTCTGGTATTGGTTTAAATACTGGTTATCTAGTTTAAAGGGTGTTTGGGAAAACACTAGCAGGGTGAGGGCTTTGGCAGTGTTCATTACTTGGAGTATAAGGTTGATTTGCTGCTATTCTCTCTATTTGTGTGGTGGTTTTAAGGCTGTTGCTGCTTCTTCTCAATGGTTTCTTTGGTTTACTAAATATTCAGGTTCTGTTTTGGGTTCTTTTATAGCAAAGGGTTTAGATTCTGGTTTTGGTTTTTGGAAGTGCAACACAGTTTTTATTATTGACAAAGGACATATGATGGTTGATCTGATAAGTACTTTCTTCAGGATATATGGTTCAATTTGGTGTTATGAGACCTCAGGTTCATTAAATGGTCTCAATATGGTTCAATTTGGTATTATGAGTTTCAGATTCTCTAATGATTTGATATTTTATTGGATTAAAAAAGAAGTGACAAAGTTTCAGTGAGTATAATGAACGATTATAGATACTTCAGCAATATCAAGTGTTTAGCATACAAGAATGATGCAGTTTATATAAGAGTTTCAAGGCAATTCCATGAAGTTCAATACAAAGGAAAGCATCAAATATGCAGGTTATATAAGAGTTTCAAGGCAATTCCATGAAGTTCAATACAAAGGAAAGTATCAAATATGATTGTTTATTGGTTAGTAACCAAGTTTTGCAAGTTTTATAAGTATAAGTATGCATGATTTGTCTAGGGATCCTGCTTTTAAGTATAAGTCTCATAGATAGTATTTGTAATTGTTTTAGTTTTAGCCCTTTATTTTGTATTTAGTTATGTTAAAGCTGGGAAATGTCCCTTGCTTGTTTTTTTTGCTTCCAAGTCAAGTTTTTTTTTGGAAAAGGGTTTTCCCGACAAATATATTAACCAAAATAAACAGTTAAGTACAAATGGAATGTGGCAGAAAGTACCACATTAACCTCAAGCTGCATACAACTTGTTAAACAAGAGTTTATGACATGCCATAAACACAGAATGAGCCTAGTAAAATACATAAACTAAACTAGACATAAACCAAGATGAGAACATATAATCAAGCGAGCATCCCGCAACCCAGCAGCAACACGATAGGAGCAATAGAGATCCAAGTAAGGCTGCCTCCTTAAAAAACCTTTCCAAAGAAAACCCAGAGGGAAAAACCTTGGACAAGGCAAAAAGAGTACAACCCTCACCTGGTACTCCCATCATGGACAATACAATAGCTTGGAATCTTCCATTGGTCAAGCAGCAAACGAGACTTGGTAGACATCTTCTTGAACTTAAAAGTAACCAACTTCAATCTCACCGTAGAGAAAATAACGTCAACAATCTGACCCGGGGTCGAAGTCTTCTTCTTGAACAATCTACCATTCCTTTCCAGCCAAATGTAGTAGGAAGTAGCAGCAACAACGATCCTAGAGATAATATTGACGACTGTTTTACCCTTAGATAAAGGAACAATAAAAGCAACAACATCGCTAAGATGAGGAGGAATAGTGTCCATGCCGCAAAGAACACGAACCATAGACCACACCTGCGAAGAAAAAGAACACTCAAAGAACAAGTGATCATGAGAGTCAGGAACCAAATCACACAAGGGGCATTTTAACAGGTTTAAGTCGATACTCGAACCGACATCCCATTGCAGCAGCCTGTCTTGTGTCTTTAACTTATGCTGAATAACCAACCACATATGAATGGCATGACGGGGAATACAATGAGAGAACCAGATAACATTATACCAATAAACCATATCCGCCCTAGATCGAATTGTATCCTAAACACAAGCCACCAAAAAAGATAGCAAAACTCCATCCCTATCCCGCCATAGAATAACATCATCCATATCATCAAGTAACACAGGGACATTTAATTGAGCCAAAAAAGGAAATCGTGATAGCCAATCAAGTGGCCACCTCCAAACACCATCAGAAATAAGGTTACTAACTGAGTTTTCAAGAGAAAAACCCGATCTTACAATATCCCGGTTAGAAAGAAAATCTTTAAGTGGGCACACATCTGTCCATCTATCAAACCAAACAGATGTAGATTTACCATTGTTAATCTTATGCCAAATAAAAGGTGTGATTGTTGATCTAATTTAGAGAAGCTTACGCCATCCCCAACTGGCATCACCTCTACAAGGCACATCCCAAAAACTACGACCTTTAAGCTTATATGTATGAACCCATTTAACCCATAGAGACTCCATATGAGTGAAAATACTCCAAATATGAGTAGCCATTAAAGCAATATTAAAATCCTCTATTCTACGAATACTATGACCACCCTCATGCTTAGGCATGCACACAGAATCCCAAGCAACTTTGGCTTTCCCTTTCTTCATCTCCCCTTGGCACCAAAGAAAACCACGCATAAGCTGTTCTAAATCATGCACAATACGAGAAGGGAGGATAAAAACAGAAACCCAGTAAATATGCATGGAAGACAAAACAAACCGAATTAATTGGAGGCGACCAACAAGCGATAAGAACTTATTTCTCCAGTCATTGACCCTACTTTCAAGCTTTTCAACAAGAATTTTACAATCTCGGAATAAAAGTCTGGAAGAAATAAGAGGAACACCCAAATACCTGACCGGCAAAACACCTTCCGCAAATGGCATAGAGTTTAAGATAGATGCTTTAATAGCATTAGGGACATTACAAAAGTAAGCAATGCTCTTGGGAATGCTAGGAACAAGACCCGAAACCTGCTTCCAAGTCAAGTTTTAAGCCTTATAGGGGTTTATCCTACATTGCTTATAGCTTGAGCTTTCTATTGTAATTATCTTTCCTTTGCTATAAAATTTACCTTTTAAAAAAAAGAGAACTATGTTCTATGGTCTTCTCGTCTTCTTTGTTATGCTAAGAGTAGACTAAATGGAAAGTTAATCTACAATTCCATTATAAGTGGTCATTATAAGTGGTTCTTCTCGGTCTTCTCGAAGACATCTATGCTGCTGTTGATAGTTGTGAAACTGCTCAGGAAATCTGGTTACGTGTTCAACAAATGATGAAAGGTTTCGATATTGGAATTCAAGAGAAGAAGGATAAGTTGTTTAATGAATGGGAAAGGTTTACTTCCACTGATGGGGAATCGATTGAGTCTTACTATCATCGTTTCTTAAAGTTGATGAATGATTCAAGAGATACAAACACTTTCCAGAAAAGATTTCCAGTAATCTCAAGTTCCTAAACAACTTACAACCAGAATGGAGTCGACATGTTACCATTGTTCATCAAACAAAGGACTTGCATACAGCCGATTACACTCAGTTGTATGATTTCTTGAAGTACAACCAAAAGGAGGTAGATGAACTAAGAACTAAACGACTTGCAAAAACACATGATCCTTTGGCACTCATAGCAAATTCCAACAATCCTTTTAATTATCCAATGTTTCACCAAGATCAACCATCATCAAGTACCTACATGCAACAACCACTTCCCAACAACAACAACTATAACCCACAACCATCATTCAACCAGAACTACATGCAACAACCAATGCCAAATCCCGAAGACATTACAGATCCTACAACCGCAATGAACATGAGACTTATTCTAATGGCTAAGACATTCAAACTAAACTACTCAACACCAACTAACAACAACCAGAGAATTTCATCAAACCCTCATAATAGGTAGATTGCTCAACCGGGTATGAATATGGGTCAAGACAGACATATGCAAATGGTTGGAGGAAATGGTGAGAATCAATTTAGACAGTATGCTAGACAGAATGTTGGGAATCAGAATGGATTTAATGCAGTACAGAATGTTGAGAATCAAGTTGTTCAGAATGCATTTCAGAATCCGGGTGTTCAGAATGTTGGAAATCATAATGGGCTAATTGTTGTTCCAGGGATTGCTAATCAGAATCCGAATGGGAATGGTAATGTTGTAGCAGCACAGGCTAAGGGTAATGCGATTAGGAATAATGGTAATCAGATAAGGTGTTACAACTGCTAAGGATTGGGTCATCTTGCTAGGAACTGCACAGTCAGACCATGAAGAAAGGATGCTGCTTATCTTCAGACTCAACATCGATTGCTCAAAAGGAAGAAGCAGGAATCTAACTCCAAGGTGAAGAGTTTGATTTGATGGTTGCTGCAGTGGATCTTGATGAGATTAAGGAAGTCAATGCAAACTGTATTTTGATGGCTAATTTGCAGCAAGCATCGACATCGGGTACTCAGACTGACAAAGCTCCGGACGATACTTTCAAAACGACCATTGTTTCAAAATCAATTTCAATACTAAATGAAGAATTTTCGGACGATACTTCTCCAAGTGTTGCACGAAAATTTTTAAATGAGGCAAAAAGCACCATTGTGACTCTTCAATGCGTTGTAAAACAAAAAATGACATTAGATATACACAATTGGTCGTCTACGGCTCATCTAGAGATTCACAAAATTGTAAAAGATGAAATTTTCCTTATCGTCAACCAAGTGGATGCTAGACTTCAAAATTTCAAAATACAATTTTTGAAGGAAGCAACTAAATTTGTTCGAGACTTCAAATCTCTTACAAAAGAAGCTGATGAATCTCTTGCTAAGCACAAGGCTTTAGAATTTGAAATTGAGCGTCTCTTTGAGCAGTTGTCAGTCAGTATATTATGTCTATTGTGCAAAGTAATTCTGTTGTAGATACATCAAATCTCCAAACTGAGCTTGATCGTACGAAAGAAAAACTTAAAAATTGCATTTATAAAAAGGAAAAAGAATACGCTGTTCTTTGGAATAATTGGTACACAAAATGTGAAGAATGCAAATATGACAAGATTTTGTAGGTTCTCGATTTACCACTTCACTTCATAACACACAAACACAAATCGAAATAAGAAAAGAGAAAGAGAGTAGAAAAGATTTAGAGATGATAGAAAATATATATATTGAAATTATGAAAAACTAGATATTTTCTA
>BQNB010104919.1:0-23713 GCA_026074375.1 Tanacetum coccineum
CCCGGTGTAAATAAAGTACAGATATTCACAGCCTTCTTACTCGATTCACCTATGACATTAGCATATAAAGACTTACCAGGGGTGTTTCCAGCCAAAGTAGTTCCCTGTGTAGGTAATGGTGGGTATGATCCCCACCTGTTTTCACCGCATTAGTTTGATCCACCAATAGACTTTGCACTTCCATCGCCACGTGATCATCATTAAGATCCTTCTGTGTATTACCATAAGTAACGGTAACGGATGGTACGACACTATCTTTGACACAATCCTTGTTCTTGGCAGCAACATCATTCGACAGAACACTCTTCTCCTTAACACCATTACATTTCCCTCTCCCTTTCAGACTCAAAAAACCCTTCTCCATGTCACTACATACAATCGAATCGGAATTAACCCCACAATACAAAACCTAACCGTAAAAAGATTAGAGGCACACGAGCAACAACCTTAATCCCACGCCCAAACCACCACGTCTTCACTTGACTCGTGATTCTATGTTACCATATTAATAACAGCAAGAAATTTAATCTATCGCAATATAGGTATTATACTATGATAAAGCAATGTTATGAAGCACTACAATTAAAGAATAACAATGCAAAACCAACCGACCCACTAAGAATATTCAAATCACAAGTAAAGTGAATTAAATAATGAGGATCAAGCTAGGCAAAGTCGGTGATGGATTTTATGGCTTTAATTTTAGCAAACGATCGTGGGTATATTTTGTTGCCGTTTTCACCGGAGAAGGAGAGTTAGGGTTTGGCCTTTTTTATCATATTCTTTTCACCAATGTATTTTGAGGCCTAAAATACTAACTAACACACAATCAACCCTTCTGAATATACATACCATTCGGATCTACACACTACTAAAGATTGGAAGACATGGACTCGATCTATATATAACAAATGTTACAAATGGACTAACTAGACTATATAACTCCGTATCTCGAGGATGACGAAAGTTCTTCACTTGCACTTGAGGGAGAAGAAAAGGATAGAATATTGGATCACATTTAAACAAGATTAAACAAGATAAATGATCAAAGATTTAGAGAGATTTTAGTGAGATTTAGTGAGAGAAAGACTAAAAGAAATATGTGCAAAAGATTCTCAAAATAGTTGAAAGTGACCTACTATTTATAAGAGTTGAAAACTGTCTGTCTGAAAGTTGCGACGCCCAGATATATTAGGAGGCCGTCGGGGACCGCCGTATATTTACGGGGGCCGCCTCGACAGACGCTCTTGTTTTTGTCTTTCTGTGGTGAAATATTTATCTGGTGAAACTCATACTTGATTTACGGGGAAAATGACCAGATTTGAATTTTGAAATAATTACCACATAAAATATTTCTTTATAATTCAAAATTAATTTGTCTAATTGATTTTAGAAAAATTGTTTTGTTACATTTATAAAAATGTAATGTTTTAAGACAAAAACTTATTTTTTTGATCGTCCTACAAGTTTAATGTTTGTTTGTACATACCTTACGTGATTTACGTTGGGTGCAAACGAGTAACTTGCGCATTTTACGTTACGTATTACAAGTTACATGTTTGTCATCACCAAAATATAAAGAGATCGTATAGATTAAATATCGTAATATTTGCACTAACACTTTCAAATACTTACAAATCTACGTAATATTGATTGATATGTGACTTGTTTGACCGGTTACCACTCAAAAAAGTTACAGTAATGGTCCATGTCGTTTGCATTGACTTCCACTGTCAGACCCTTGACCTTTTTTCGCTTTAAAAAGTTACAATAATGGTCCCTTGACTTTTGCGTTGAGTCCCTAAACTTTTCCACATAATATTTTTGCACATATATATATATATATATATATTATACACGGTTTTATACACACGCTTTTATACACGTTTTTATACATGGTTTAATTTAACAACGTTTTTATAGACATATTTTTATACATGGTTTTATACACGTTTTTATACATGGTTTTATTTCACAACGTTTTTATAGACATATTATTATACGTGGTTTTATTTAACAACTTTTTCCCTCGAAAAGCCCTCTTTTTCCCTCTAGAATTTTCTTTATCTATTTCTTGTGACAAACATTTTGCTAAACCAAAAACACCCATTTGACACTAATATTCTTTTTTTATCCTTCCTAATTAACATCATCACTAACACCCACCACCTACACTCGAGAACCTCACCACCACCAATCTTAATCAAGAAAATGAATTCACCCACAAATGATCAATGGGAACTATCACTTGATATAGACGATTTCGATCTCCAATTAACCTCTGGTCTCCATCCCTGCAACAACATACGAGTTAAAACATCCACCACAACCCAAAACCCTAATGTTGATAATTGTGATGAAAAGCCGGTTAGGATAATACCCGGTCCTGCGAGTATTGTTCAAGCGGTCAGGCTCTATAAACAAGCGGATATTCAGGAAGGTGTGGAGGAGTCTGCAATGTCGACACAAGAATAGATTAGAAAGTTTTTGAGGATGTGGGTGAGGAGGAGGATTCTAAGCGTGGGTCATGGGTTAGCGCAGTTGAGTTTATGAATGCTAATGAGAGGATTTTGAGTGGGTATTTGGTTATGGCACAAAACAATACAGTTTGGCTGTGTCATAGTTTCATAGTCAAACTCTATTCCAGTCCTAAACCTGACCCAAAAAGGTTGTTTTGGAGGAAAAAAAGGGTTTTGGATGGAAAAAAGTTGTTAAATAAAGATATGTATAAAAATGTGTGTATAAAAACGTATATAAAACCATGTATAAAAATGTGTCTATAAAAACGTTGAATAAAACCATATATAAAAACATGTATAAAAACGTGTGTATAAACTATGTATAAAAATGTATGTACAAAACGTGTGTATTAAAAACGGGAGGGAAATAATGAGGTTTTGGGGAAAAAAGTTATCAAAAATTAGGTGAAAAAGTCTAGGGACTAATGGTGAAAGTCTACGCAAAAGTCAAGGGACCATTACTATAACTTTTTAAAGTGAATAAATGTCAAGGGACTAACGATGGAAGTCAACACAAACAACTTGGACCATTACTGTAACATTTCTAAGTAGTAACCGGTCAAACAAGTCACATATCGGTCAATATTACGTTGATTTTGTAAGTATTTGAAAGTATATAAAGTAGATCGGATATAAAAAAGTAAGTTACGTAGATCGGTTAATTTGAGAAAGTAATTTACATACGTTCAGCCTTCACCCTTAGATATTTGAACCCACCAACCTTGATACGACCTAAATTGTCACCCCTAGATTCTAATATATATTATTTACATATGGTATGTAAAACGTGATTAAGAGTGAAATGGGATAGTTATGTGTTTGGTTTCTTGTTAAGAGCGGTAAAAACCCCCAGATAAAAATGAGTATCTAAAGCTAGAGTAACTATGGAAACTAGAAGAGGGTTGAATAGTTTTTACCGTTTTAAAATTAAAACTTAGATTTGTTTCTTTATGTGAGCTCACAGATATACAAATATGTATATGATAGCAATCCAACAAATAAATAAATGAGTGCAATATGTAAGTAAGTAAATAGAGGAAAGATCAAACCAAAGACACGATGATTTATAGTGGTTCGGCTACGAAGCTCCTCTTCGCCCTACTCCACTCCCTGAGTACCCAACTCGACAGTACTCTTCACTATGCCAACAAGCTCCCTTTAGGTGGAGAAAACCGTACAACGTCGCTTACACTTTTTATGGTACAAAGTAAAATACTGAAACCTACTTCGAGGTAGAACCAACCTAAACTTCACTATGTATTTTAAGTCTTAAAATACTAATCGATCATACAACTATGATTACACAAGTAGATAGATGATGGTGGATATAAATATCACAACAATGTGATAACACAACTAAACTAAACAAATAATACTTGGAGCTTGGGGATCTTCTTTGTGTTATTCACTTGAAAGTGGAAATGATTGGATCACTTGTAATGCATTATATGACAAGTGTAATGATCAAAAAATGAATGAATTTTTTTGGGTAAAGGGTTTTCCTGGTAAATTTTATTACGCTAAAAAACATTTAAGTACAAGGGATGAGGGTGAGTCCCACATCTCCGCCCGTTACATGGGTAAAACTACTTCCTTAAAGGAAGGTAAACAAATGACTAGACAAAAGATATATAAATTTATTTCTTCTTGCGACCTCGAACTCGGATATCCAGATTATCGCATATAGCTTCAATCTCTTGAGTAACATCCTAACCTTCATACATATCATCATCGTATGGGTCTTCATCATAGTCACCATTACCATACGAATCCCTCCATTGTTCTCGTAGACTTTGAGTGCCAAAACCTACCCTTTCTGAAGCCAGAGAACGAGACATAACATTATCTATTGATGCAACCTAATCTTCATTATCATAATCACCTGGAAGCTCTACCTTCTTCAAAGGATTACCAGCATTATCCACAAGAATAGCTTGCCCACTAGAAAGTAAATATTCAAACTTCCCGATTTTATCAATATTAAGAGTAGTACCAGTACTACTATTATCGACATTCGTAAAATAAGATCCACTTGAATTAGCCTCATTATTAACTAAATTTGTAGTCCCCCCATTGGTACCTAACTCCACATCATTGTCAACCGAATTAAGAACATCAAATGGATTAGAATTACTAACCTTAATAGTAGGTTCCATACATTTCTTCTTATTACCGCTAAGACTAGCATTATACTTTTTAGGAACATGTCTATATTCTTTTTGAGGTTTAAACCCCACTTTCGGACCAACAGGAACACCTCAAGAAGTTTGATTGGGCTTCTTCATAGTCTTAGTCTCACCAGCACCTGTATTCTTCAGACATTCCTCAAGAATATGTCCAAAAACCTTACAAGACGTACACCTAGGAGGTTTCCACTCATACTCAACACCACGGATATTACATGTATAATGGACCTCCCTAGCAATTTTAGGCATAGCCACCACGATGTTATCTTTAAAATCCACATCAGCTCGAAGCTCAATCATTGCTCTCGCATAGCTTGACCTACCCCAAGACTGCATGCACATATCAGCAATATAAGAGTCAAGCATTAGAGGAGTACCTAGTTTAGTAGCAATGACACTCAAACCATCCTCACTGAAAACCGTAACATGTACACCATGGAGTTTAACCCAAACCGGAATAGTACTAACATCTTCTTTTAATAGGTTTACATCCGGATGCCATTTCTTTAGGATAAGCGGATTGTTCCAGATAAACCATGGACCATTCTCAAGCATAGCATCTAATCCGTCCATGAAGCTAAATTGAAAGGAGAATAATCCGGGTAGACGAGTTGAACATAGAACGAACAAGCCTATATTTACCCCAAGTGTTCCTAACATAGTTAGCAACAACAAGGTATGCCACCCGCTTCCCCAAGAAAAAACCATATGCAGTATTAGCAAATCTTGCACTTATAGCACGAATAGACTCCACCAGGACAACCACATCAATCCCATTACCCCCGGTGTAAACAAAGTACGAAAATTCAATTTCTTCCCACTTGGTTTACTAGTTACGTTAGCATATGAAGACTTACCAGGGGCATTACCAGCCGTAGTAGTAACCGGCGTAGATAATGGTAGAAAAGATTCCAGAACTGTATTATCATCCAAAGAGTATTGCTTTTCCATCTCAACCGTCATGTCAAACACAGATGGTGTTACACCCTCCTAAACGACAGATGCAACACCAATTGGAGTATCATCATTCATAGTATCTTCTGAATCCGTAGACACACCAATACCTGAGGAGGTATTCTTCTTATTCCTATTAAGATCCTTCTCCTTTACACCTCTCCCTCCCTACACTCCCTTTTTGGCTTAAAAAACCACGTTTCATAACCTACACATACAACTCCAAACAATCCAATCCAGAAAACTAATAGTAATTCATATGTCACACCACGCCAAGGCGAAAACGCGAGGCGTAAACAAGAATGGATATCATCACAACACATGGTGTCTATATAGAGAATACTAAAATGAAAACTAAAGTAAAGCAAAGACACAAAGTGTCATAACACTAACCAAAAACCTTATGGTGTCTTATTAATAAGAAAGAGGTGCTCGTCAATAAATGACAGAAAAACATAAATCCAAACAATCATCGCAAACCATTTTTAATCAAACATAAAGCATAAGAAACACCAACAAACCTACGTTTCCACTCTAGCCACTTCGCTCTATCTACCACCATTAACCACTTGAAAATGATGCTTAAAATGTTCAACATAAAGTTTAGCGAGAAGCATAGGTTTACGCATACAACAATTATCCCAAAATAAACTATCTAATAGCAGTCTTCGCATTACCAAAACAATTCATGACAACAATTAAAACAACAATTGGACGAACGTGCCCAGATCCACAATCATTTCCAACTACTTTGTGCCTACATGGCCTCATAATAGTTCATCAGCATCTTACGCACCGTCACGACCTCGTTTGCATATTGGGATCCACAATCCCAAACATATCATACTCTAGGTAGGCGTTACCCATTCGATCCAAATTACAACACTGAGTATGCGTACGTCATCCGATCCAATACACAAAACTACACAAGCTTAAAAACATTTTAACACGACACCAAACAAAATCATTCTCACCCAAAATAACATGAGAAAAAGGCTATGAAACTTACCCTTTCTTACTTTCCAAAAGATTCCCAACAAAAAGCTTTACAAACAACTAGCACAAATCTAAAAAACAAAATAACTCTGTTACATGCGACTAAACCAAGAAGCTTAATGTACTTGTAACAATCATATAATAATGTATAATGTGTATCTATTAAACCCCAGGTCAACCCGACACCATACCCAACTTTAACCACTTCGTTTAACCATTTCACTAGTTAGTCACACTTTGTTTCAAAACTGCAAGAATTTTAACGTGACATAACGTACACAAAACCTCTACTACAGAACCTCCATAAATTTATACCAAAAATCTCCTACTATTTCATTAGACATATTAAACTACACATGATTCACAAGAAGACCATTTTACCTCACAATTACTTCCTAAAAAAATCAATCTTCAAACAGTCCCAATTCGGATCCTTTTTGCACACTAAAAAAGTTTGGACTTAAAAAAATACTTAGACTCCAAATCGAGAAGCTCTCCTTTGGGGGATTTCTAATAACACATATAAAAAACTCATTAGAAGGACTAAGCTAAATTAAATTTTAAGTGGGGTTTTATACCTGTAAATCTGACCTAAATATGACCCGTATTTACCGCTTCGACAACGTTTCTTCAACCAACGTTCGACAGACTTCCCAGACCCAATCAGAAAACCTTCGAGGCCAGTATGTTAAAGAAACTAGACTCTCTGAGCTATCTTATAGGCACTGGAAACTTGACATAAGCTATCACCATAATTGGAGATAATCACCAAACAACACAGCCCAAAAGTCTGCCCCAATCTAAATCCAATTCTAACCGTGCGATTAAAAACCCTAAAACGAATACACCATATTGATCCATAATTAAACCTACTTCATTAGTAAAATGATTATATGATCATTAATTACAGATGTTATGAACCCTAATTATCCAATCATAATAATATATTACATGTTTTTAATGATAATTAACTCAAAGGATTATAATTTTATACCTTAAATCGTCGAATCATGAACAACAAAATGCACCAAACTTGAAAAAAATATATTTTTCTTCTCCATCCTTTGATAAAATTGAATTCGGCCGGGATAATTATAAAAAAAGGGGGAGAAGAGTTTTTGGTATTTATATATAAGGTTACAAAAAGGTTTCGGATATATATTCTTTTACCAATTTTTTAATTAGAGTAAGATTTGTTTTTCCCTTTTTTTTCTTCCTTTCTTTTTTAGGCCGAATTTTCCCCTTTATATATAATTTTTTTATATTTTATTTAGTAATTACTAAATTATTTGCATACCTAAGTTTTTTTAAAAACCTAATGCTTATTTTAGTAAACCTGTTTGCGTAAACTCAATTTATTAGATCTTTTAACAAATAAATAAATATTCATTTTTATTTTAAAACTTCCTAAAATAGAAATTCACATTTTCATTCTTATTCTAACTACTAACACCTATTCATACCTAACATTACTAAACGACATAATACGTAACGTATAAGACTTCACACGCTAAATCACTAAAACGCTTAAATCACAAAATCATTTCCTTGTCACCAAAAGTGAACAAATTAATTCAACCAATCTCACCACCATTCCAATTTCATTGAGATGATCACACTCAATAGATTGACTACCAATTTCTCATATAATCCACATAAACGCATATAAACACATATAATCACATAACCTATTCATTGCAACAGATACATAAGTCAACACTAATAGTTTGACTAACCTGCTCAAGTTATGGTTGTCACAGACCAGAAGACAAACGCCAATCTTTAATAAACAAGAAACCCTAGACAAGAATCTAAGGCTTGAGTTGAGACCAAGAAAACAAACCGCAAGCACTCCCCAACAACACAAGCGAAACCCTAAAAAGAACAAACAATCAAAACCCTAAAAGTGAATCGGATGTCTGAATTGAAGGGGTAAGGGTTTCAAACCTGTAGAATGATCCACAAAAACCAACAAAGCGATTTATAAATCTGTCGCTTTAGACAATAAAGTAGATAAAGGGATCAAAGAATTTAGACAAAAAACCAAAGGGATTGCATGAAATTCCTAATAGAAATTAAATACTAAAAGGCAAATTCAATGATATAAGAATCAATGGATAGGTCAGTTATTAATTAAAAACGATTTAGGGTAAAAAGTATATCGCAAATCGCCAAGGGTGGGGTTTTCACCAAGGGTTTTTTTGTAAAGGAAATGAATGAATTTGAATTTATACAAATGACTAACTAAGAATGTTAGAGGGAGAATGGGAAATGGTGTCTTAAAATGAAAACATTTGGCTTTTACATATAGAGGCAAAAGGCTGATTCAAATTTTGAATCTCACGGATCCATCGATGACGGATCCGTGGGTTGTGTTGGTGCAACATTGACTAGGACCTCCTTTATGTTTTAATGATGACAAATAAACATTCGCAACACTTACAATTACAAACTATAGCCAACATCCAAAAATCGGAAACTATGTTCATGGCGCGCTAATGGCGCTTCGGCGCGTAGGCTGTTTTGATTTTGTGGATTTTGTTTTGTCGACTTTCTTCTTACCCGACACATGTGGAAACTTCTATGAAGGTATGCACATGATATTTGAGCATTTTGGGAACACTCCAAATGAGATTTAGATCTAGAGAGAAGCAAAAACAAATCCTTCCATTTTTAACAAAACTCAAACTTAAATATTTTATCAATTGCCTCTAGCCAAGGCCGAAACTTCTTTTTAAACCAAGTATGAATATAATTTCAACATACCATCAAACGAAAGTATCCAAGATGTGTCGTTTTGCATAGGAATTATTCATTATCAAGTTTTACATTTATATTTTGCCGACTTTACCTAAAAACAACACTAACAGGCAGTGGACCCGATCAATTGTAGCTTCGTTGGTAAGTAGGGTGTCGATCACTAAAAGCGAGAACGTAATTCATAAGTCTATAAGTTATTTTAGTTATCTATGTTAGTTTTTATCTATCTAATCTATGTCAAAACCTATGCTAAACCTAATTCTAACGGATAGGAGGGTTTTCAGCCTGAGAGACTGGCACGGGTTTTGTGGTGATTTAAACCTATTTTAGACACGATAACACACGCAAGCAGATAATCAAAAGATAAAAGAGCGGTCAAGCCAATTATAAGGAAACTATATTAACCATGATTAGTCTAATTAAAACGCAGGTTTGTTTATTAGTGCAATGATTGACTTATCTCGAAGGGCATATCATTCTTAGATTTAGGCGGTACTTCTTCCTAAAACATAGACACGCTAATTCTGTCATAATTAGACTCATCCACATAAATTAAGCATTTGTTGATTATAATCTATCTTAAGAGATTAATAATTGTGCTCTTACTAAACCCTAGCTCATTGAGACTTTACCCACTTACTGCTTAACGACTCTTTATATACTAGTAGTCCACTGTCCGAGTCCTTACCAATGGAATAAGAACGTATTCGTTGATCCCAGGGTCACCTGCTGGTCCAACTAAGCTCACTAAACTAAAGGCAATGACAGGTTAATATTTGTGATCCTATGATTCTAGATATATAAATTGCAACATGGAGAGCTATCCCGGACTCTTAGCCTACACCCAAACAACACCAAAGTTGCAGCGCATTAAATATGTAGGACTAGACCCAGTTGAAAGATAGGTCACATACTTAAGCAACGAATATAAATTGATAAACATAAACAACAATCAACGATAAATTAAGCAATCAAGATAAACAAACCAAACATTAGATCTTCATAAACATGGTTGATACCTAAAGGTATCAGCCGATAGTCATTGTAAAAATACACACGGTTTGATATATGAATGATTAAAATAAAAAAAACCTTAATCGAACGCGTATTCGGTTGCACGGAGATTACAAGAGTTTTCCTATGATTTTGAGGCTCTTTTCTGACCTTCTAGACTCCTTTATTCGTCTCTTGGTCGATTTGGTGGTTTACGGATTCACTTGCATACCTAAAACTGAGTTTTGGGTCGTCTATATATAAGGTCTGGGTCTAATATGTCTGGATTTCGATATGGCGTGTGTGAAGCTTAATACGCATAAATAAAAACAAAAACATTTAAAAAAAAAATAATTTTGGATGACTGGCGTAGCTCTAAGAATAAAATATTCAAAATTTTCTAAGCTGATAATAGATACAGAGTAGCAAAATGCCTGATACGGCGTATCGGACCTATTGGGTACGGCGTATCAGACCTATTGGGTATGGCGTATTGGCTTATTGGGTACGGAATATTGGGTCTTTGGATACGGTGTTTTGTACATCTTAGGTACAGTGTATTGGCTGAAAGTGTGCTTTTCTTGATATTTGACCAAAGTATAATATACGACGTATATACTGATGTGAAATGGCCGTATTCTTCAAAGTCAGGCAATGGTCTTTTGATTCGTCAAAGTCTTGGATACGTCGTATATGTCTAGAATAATACGACGTATTTGCTGTCAGATCAGTAGACTTTCTCAAACTCTTCGTTTATGCTCCAACATGCCTGCCTTTTAGCATTACTTTAACACAAGTACTCCATAATACGCAATTCTCAAATACAAATAATTAAGTAACAATTCTTGCAATAAATATACAAAATGGGTAATATACATGGGATAAATGATGTTATAAAGTAGACGTTATTTGATGTCATCAAGGAACATCGTTGAATTCTGATGGAATAACATTTGTATTATTAAGATTGATCTCTCTTGATGAACTACTGTTAAATACATTAATTCTTAAAGTCAGAACAAGACCACATAGAAGGCAAAAAATGATAAAAAGGATGAGAATTTGCGCACCTTGTTAGATGGGAAACATTCTGTTTCACAACATCACATATTTTTGGGTTGACAGTCACAAAAAGCTGGTGAAGAACACTAGGTTTGCTAATTTTAGGATCGTCATCAACTACATCATCTCTAATACGGCTTCTTTCTGCTTCATAAATCCCATCAGAAGCAATGCGAAGTTTGTTTTCGTGTTGGAACAACTTCATTGTCAGAGTGGTGGTTTTTCCAGTTCATGATCGTCCAATGATAAATGAACTTTTAGAATTATGTCCATCTATTCATCAGTGACTTGCATGGGTAGATTGACTTCATAACCAGAAAGCAAGTGGCTCATGACCCCACGTGACAATGAGTAGAACTTCATAAGCAATAGGCTTTCACTGACTTTTGAG
Source organism: Tanacetum coccineum (assembly GCA_026074375.1). Lineage (NCBI taxonomy): Eukaryota > Viridiplantae > Streptophyta > Magnoliopsida > Asterales > Asteraceae > Tanacetum > Tanacetum coccineum. The sequence goes on from BQNB010104919.1 coordinate 11,862, forward strand.
TTTTCAACATAACTTCTAGCATTACCAGGATTCACGCTCGCTTCACTTTCGTCTTCACAGGCACTTAAATATCGAAATCGGATAATATTTTGGGATTCTGGCTAACTCCTAGGAACTTCCAAGTTCCTGGATAACATAAAGAAGATGGAATTAGCATATATAATCACTACTTTAAGAGTTATAATTCACTAGACAACAAATGAACATACCCCTCTAAACATTTTTCAGTGCACCGATTAATATAATCATCTGAGTAAGCAAAAAATATGCTCTCAAGTAGCTTTGTGAGTTCTAGAATCTCATCTAAGGGTAATATATTCAAAACCTTCAACACTTGTGTATATTTGACTTCCTTGATGATGTCAATAGTGCAAATCACATAGATCCCCTCAACCTTAAACTGTTTCAAGATTTGCGAAGAATTTTCTACACTTTTGTTATTGGGCCGCCAGCCACTAGAAAGTTTCAGTAAAAGGTTTAAAACCTGCTTCTTTAAGCGAGAACCTGTCAACTTTCCAAACGATCTTCTGAAATCGTCACTGAAGAGAACCTGATGGCATAAAGTCGGACAAACATGAAGAACAATACAAGATACTGCATAATGATATAATTTGGTGATAATACAATCACACACCTTCCATTTTGCATGTTCAAAGAGTACACTATTTCTGTTAACCAAGTCATCAAGTTGTTCTAACTCTTTCTTTGTTCCTATTATCATCATCTTCAAGCATTCATCAGCCTCAGCATCAAAGAAACAATGTCGATTCCTTGCATCAGAGACTAAATCTTTCCATACGGACTCACTATTAGTTAGGGTTCTTTCATTCCCTAATATCATAAAGCAAAGGCAATGTCTACAAAACACATAATAGAAGGCAATATTATACTTCTTATAATTAGAAAGTATTTATAAAGATTAATTGTCAAATAAGTGAGATGACAGCATACCTTGCTCTGGTCAAGGCAACATTAGTCCTTTGAGGACTAGATATGAAGCCAATAGACCCACGGATATTAGATCTTACTGTTGACAAAATAATAATATCTTTTTCTCCACCCTGGAACCCGTCAACTGATCTCACCTTCACTGAAAATCCATCAAGTTTCTCATACTTGTGAGCAAGTTTTCTTTGAATCGAATTGACTTGGGCAGCATAGGAAGATACAACACCGATTGTAAGCTTCTTCTGCGAGTCCTGCCATGCTGTAGACGTGATAGAAAAGGTCAAGTAAACATTGACCACAATGATATGATTCTAAATTTAGAAATGACATAATCAATATGCACACCTTTATAGAGATTTTTCACAATTTTAATTACAATAGCCACCTCAACCATGTTTCTTCGGCTATATCCATCATCGTCCTTTTCTTTTTTTCCCAACAATGAAATTTATAAAGGAATAGGAGCCAAACATGGGTCCCAAAAGATACCTTTGTCCATAAATTTCAGATAACACATTTTGTACATCTAGGATTTGATTTTGATAAAACTTCAAATTTGGGAAGTGATGACATCAAATAATGTCTATTTTATAGCATCATTTATCCCATGTATTTAACCCATTTTGTATAATTATTGCAAAGAATTGTTACTTAATCATTTATATTTGAGAATTGCAGTAATTACAGGGTACTTGGTGAATATTAGCAAAAGGCGCGCATTCTGGAGCTTAAATGAAGATATTTTGAAGATTTACTATTCTGAAGACCAATACGTATCCATTAAGGAAGATACAGTGTATCCATGCTTGCACTCACTAAAGACCACAAAGGAAAGAAGATCAATACGCCATATCCAGAAGACCAATATGTGGTATTGGAAATATAGTATGTGAATATTCTGAAAGATATCAAATGTGGTCCATACTCTAAGAAACCTCCAATAAGCCCTATCCAATCCCTTGGATACGCCGTATCGAACTGACTTCCAGACCCTATAAATACAAAACTCAAAAATGAGTTTTAAGTGTGCTAAATTATATTCTCGATACCTAAACCACAAAAATCGATTTTCAGTGGAGAAAAAAAGCAGAAGAGGTCGAGCAACGTATTCAATTCCATAGGAGACATCGTGTAATTCCATATACTTTAGTAATCGTTCAGTTTTTGGTATCATTCGTTAACTCGGTTAGTTTACCTTGGCTAAATAATTGCTTTTGTATTTAATATGACATTTGAAGGCTAGTACCTTCGGGTATTAGCCATTATTATGAAGATCTGAATGTTTGGTATTTGTTTATCTCGATTTCTTGATTTATCAGTATATGCTTGTTTATGTTTATCAATTTATACTTGTTTACGTGCTTTTGTATGCGACCTATCATTAAGCTGGATCTAGTGATATGGACCAAGTAATCTAGATGCTGGGATAACTCTCCATATAGTGATTTATACATCTAGAATCATAGGATCATAAGTATTGTCTTACTAAATTTGTGTCTAGGATACGCTTCGGGCTTAACTAGTTAATTGGATATTGCCTTTGGTTTATTGAACATGTTGACTAGTAGGTGAATCTAGATAATTCATCAAGTAATGTTCTGATTCCATTGGATAGTTGGACAAGTGGACTACTAGAGTATAAATTTCCTTTAAGCAGTAAGTGGATAAATTCTCTATGAGCTAGGGTTTAACAAGATCACCATTACTTTAATCTATAAGATAGATTATAATCAAGTAATAAGGATGCTTTATGCGGATGCTTTAATTATGACAGAATTAATGTGTTTAGGTCTTAGGATGAAGTCCCGCCTAAGTCTAAGAATGATATGCCTCTTCGAGATAAGTAATTATTGCACTGAATAAACAAACCACCTTCTAATCGGATTAATGATGGCTAATACAGTTTTCTATCATAAGGCTCGACCTCTCTTTTATCTTTTGTTAATTTTCTTGTGTGGGTTAAAGTGTCTTGAATTGATTGTAGTCACCAAATAAACCCGTGCCAGTCTCTCAGGCTGAAAACCCTCTTTTACCTGTTAGAATTAGTATTAGAACTAACATAGGATTAGCATAGGTTTGACATAGATTAGAATTAACTTTGATTAGATAACCAAAATATAAATAAATTGAGAGATTTAACCTCGCTTCAAGTGTTCGACACCCTACTTACCATGAATCTACCATCGATCGAGTACACTGCCCGTTAAAGTGTTGTTTTTGGGTAAGTCAGCAAAATATAAATTTAAAACTTTAACTATCATAAATAAACACCACACAACGACACATCAGTGGCGGTGGTGGTGGTGGTGGTATTAAAAAATGAATTTTTCAACTATTTAAAAGTCACCCTAAGTATAAGTCGTCACTCGCCTAAAAAGTACCTTGCACAGAAGTGGCCCAAAGTACAAGCATGTGACACTTATCAACATTTTAATTTGAGCGACTAAGGCGACTGGTCGCCTGATCTATTTTGAGAAGTCATGTTTTTTTGTCTAGAAAAGGTACACTTTAATTGCCAGGTCTATTTAAAAAATTTCCAATGGAAAAAAATCACCTCCCTTTGCACACACCAGAGGGATTTACATTATGTTCTTAAGTTTTATTTATAAAAAAAGTAAGTAATGTAAAATAAATACTTTTCTTCAATTCTGAGAAGAAACACTTTACTTTTATTTTACCAGGGTAATCCTCTTAAACAACACTTTACTTTGAAAATCATTCAAACAAATTAACTTTCATTTCATTTCATTTTATTTTCCTCTTTAAATAATTACTTGATAACACAATTTTTTTATGTTCCTTTTCATTTCCAACCTTTTCTTCATTAAGTGTAGGGTAAATTACACCGTTCGTCCCTATACTTAGGCCAGATTGCGGATCCAGTCTCTAAATAACGAGGGTCGACGCCGTTAATCCTTAAAGTCGATTTGTGTTACCCGTTTGGTCCCTCGAGCCCCGTTATATGTAACGGGTGTTAGTTTGACTTTTCAACCATGGGCAGTTTAGTAAATTCAAAATTTTGTCATTATTTCATCATTGGTCCCTCGCTAAAATTGTTTTTGTTTTTTGTTTTTTCCAATGTATGTTTTACTATTGCTATTTTTTGTCCTTTAGCGCTTGCACCATTGGTCCCTGACTCGTTTATGTGTATTATAAATGATGGTTTGCAAAGTATAAGACACAAAATGATAAAATGGTCGTTCGTTGTGCGTGTAGATTGGAAGCTGTGATTAGAACATCATGGACTAACCGGAATCCAGGTCGTTGTTTCTATGGTTGTCCTACAATTGTAACTTCTAAGTATGATCTGATCAAAAATATGTAACAAATCATTTTGTTTGTTTATTTACACATCCTTTTTTGACTCTTTTCAGAGTCCAACCTGTGTCAACTTCAATCTACTTGCTAATTTTTTGATACCAGGGATCTACGGATCCATAGTAGGGAGATCCGTCCCTATTTAGGTAGATCTGTGAGTTTGAAAAAGCAGGTAAATACTAGTTTTAAACAAATTGGGACCACATGTCTCTATCCAAACACATGCACGAACCAAAACAATAAAACCCTCCCACCTAAATCTTAATAATTGGCAATTGGAGCAATTAATCACAAAGACCATCAACAAATCATCAATCTAAGACTACTATTGTAGAGATTTCATATTATTTCTTTTTAATTTTTTGTCTAGGGTTTTTGATTTACACAAATCAAAAATTTAGGGATTTGATTCTTTCTTAGAACTTTCGTAATTAAGGAATAGGATATGTTAATGTATAACTATTATGACTCTCATAGATACTTAGAATGCATAATTGAAGTCATTCGCTAAAAATCAATTTTTGTCAAAAACCCCAAGTTATAGTTTCCAAACAAAAACTCACGATTAGGAATTTTCTTAAACAAATGTTGTTTAACTACATTATTAATACAACGCAAAAACATTTCCATTATGCATTATGTCTCATAAATGTCTTTACGAGATGCTTAATTCATAAGCATTTCTCGTTTCATTCGCCTAGAGCAATATCAAACATAGGTTGTGCATTAAGGTTTGCTTATTACTAGTCTTATCAATAATTTTCTTCTATTTGAGTCAAGCAAGCTGCACATCCACATTACATCCATAACGACACACACACTTAGAAACATATACATCAATTTTCTTTTCACTTATTGGGTCATTTTCATTTATAGGTGAAATCACAACATAATTTAACCAAATGGATTACAAACGAACTAAAGCATATCTACCTAGAATTCATCGTTCAATACAAATGGATGAAGATCTTAGAGAATCCTACCATCGTCTAGAAGGTCGCCTCTTTCATGAAGGAAGACTCGTCACTCCATCCATCATTGAAGCAAACAACATGCTTCCATCCTTTCAAGTCGTAGGCCTCGAACCTTTTATCACTCTTAATGAACCCATTTGTCCTAGATTCGTAGTCAAATTCTATCATAGTCTTAAAGTCAAAAGAGATGACGAGGAACGTCCTTACATTGAGTTCAAGCTTGGTTAATTCACTTTCAAGTTAGATTCATCTCAACTTTCTCGAATCTTTCAAACTCTAAAAGCTCTAGAAACCTTTTACACAAGTGAATTGTCACTAAACTCTCTTGATGATCATCCTAATAGTAGTTTCTTTGACCCTAAGCATGACCTCGTCAGAGAGAACATCACCGTTCCTAGAACCACTCAAACTCAACTTCAAAGAAACCCTAACAAACTCCACATAGATGATATTCGTCCCGAGCTAAGAGGATGGGAACTATTCTTTAGGGAAAATTTATTTTGCACCCTTAGCAATAGAAAACATGTAAACGCATGAGCTGCATACATGCTTTACTACCTAACCATCAAAAGAAAGTTCAACTTCACTTTGATGATTCTTTATCGAATGGGGATGCACAAAATAATGTGTTGGTCAATGCATTTGCTATGATTTTGACTCGTTTTACAATCTCTCCTCAAACAAATCCTAAGCAATTGCTCCCAACTTGCTAGGTTCACATCCCCTTGATAGGGTCATGAAATTCATTTGGACATTTCAAGTAATTCTACCAAGGAAAGGGGAAAGAGAGTTGCTTCTCCCTCGGCCTCCTCTTCTTTATCTTCATCGTCCGATGATAATGAAGCACCATCCTTTCTCGAATTTTATAAAGAACTACCCGACGATGAGGATCTAACCAATGCCCAAAGAGAAAAGAGAGGAATGTTTAAATGCTTGAACCGCTACTTTGGCACTATCACCAAGTATTTGAAGAAACAAAAATGATCATGCTTATGTTAAACATATATGTTCACTTGCTCTGTGGTATTTGAGTATTTTGTTAAGAATTCTATGTTAGGATGTGGTAATATTTAATTTTTCATCTATGTACGTTGAACTACTTGCTATTAGACAACGACCGTGTAGTTTGGATGTTATTTGGTAATAACATATTATGGTTATATGTTATGTGTTTTGGGTATTGGCTGCAAAATGCAGTTCTGATTGTTTTTGAATGAACAAGGGATCCACGGATCACCATATGGTGATCAGTACGATGTTAGGTTAGATACGTGGTCACCTATTTAAGACGCTAAAAAATTCAAAAATTTTGATGTTTTAACCTTTTCTTTTTTTCTTATAACATGTTATTGTTATATTGGGATCTTAAACCTTAGATGTAACAATGTTTCTCATATATCCAAGGACCCTTATACAAACCACTTTCTCCACTTTCACCTTTTTAACATCAACTCCCTCCAAAAACACCTTTTCTTAACATTTTCTCACAATTTCACATACAAACCTTACTAGTGCATCACCATGACTACTCTTCAAAAAAAGCATCAAATTTCAAGAGTTAAAACCGCAAGAATGAGTGTCAAGTATCCAACCTATGTCAATCTTACATCCTCAAGTGAGGAACATCCAAATGAGAAAACTCCTTCACCACCTCCTCGAAAGAAACCCCTTTCACCACCACAAGCTCCATTAAAATCCATCTCCAGCAAGAGTACACACTACACCTTATCATCATCTCCAAGTGAGTCTCCGACACCAACTCACGTTGCACCTCCACCCAAACTCCGTTTTGTCATCCCATTAAAACTTGAACCTCAAGAACTTCCACCATTAACCTTAACTATGGACAATTGGCCATCGGGCCCTTCAAATCCATCTCCACCACCACGTGTCTCACGATCACCACCCGGGTTTCCACATCCACTACCGAGATTTGAGCCACTACCATCAACTCAACCATTGTTTGTTAACATTAACAACAATACACCTCATCTCCACAACAATGCACCTTCAGTTGAGAACATTCACCATCCACCACCAAATCTTAGAAATAAAGATTTTCCCAACCCTCTAAACATCTTGGATTTTGTTCATCTAAATGACATGCCTCACCTCCATAACATGTTTTATCAATGTTGTAGCACCACAAGGCATGAGATCCAAATGCTCCGAAACCGTGTCAACTACATGTTCTTATACATTCGACACCACCTCGGCTCTTCATCAAACCCACCATACTTTCCGCACTAAATCCACTCTTGTGGTACCTCAACCTTTCGGATTATATGGGAGACGAGATTGTATCCTAAGTTTTAGGATTTTTAGTTGTTTTTCATTTCTAGGTTGTTTGTAATTTTTTTGCCACTTTCTCATGGTGGCTTTTTAGCTAATTTTATGTTTTTTCCCTTATAAAAATGGGATTTTAACATTATTTAATTGTTGTTGAGGATTGGATTGGTTGTTTATTGCGGGGGGGGGGGGATTGAATGTATATGTGTCCATATGTAATCGTCATATATATATTTGCTTGTCTACTAACTTTGATTTGTAGCACAACCCCATAGCTCAATTCCTTGGCGCCCCAAGCTAGGGGAGATTAAACCGAGGGGTAGCACTTGCAAATTCGTCATTTATTTATTTTTGCATTCAATACCAAGCAACATTGCATTCGTCAAAATTTGATTTGCAAATGGCGCCTCCACAACACTTTTTGCTTCGACAAAAAGGGGAGAAGATATGTAAACTCATCTACTAAATACTTATTTAGTAACTTTTATATCATATAAGTTTATATTTTGTCATCATCAAAAAGGGGGAGATTGTTAATACAAATATTCGCGCAAAAATGATATTTATATTTAATGATCTTCATGTTTTGATAATAACAAATATAATGTCATACTACATAAAAGTTTACGTAAAAGTTATTTAGTCAAAAGTTTACTTGACGGCGACAAATTACTTAAGGTATGAATATGGCATTATTAAAAATAGTTAATGATCAAAGAAAAATATTATCATTTGCATAAACCTTTTCTAATCAAATGATTTAAGTTAATACATGATTAATTATAAGCTAGTTATATTAATCATGTAAGATAAAATAAGATTAACCATAAGTGGAAACATTCTTTTCAAATCTTTCCAAATCTTTCTAAATCTAGAAGATCTTTCCTTATTAGTGATAAAAAATATTTTGCTTATAGAAGAATCTAATAAACAAGTTTTATTAAGTACCAAAACAATATTTTGTAAACATTTGGGGTTAATCACAAAATGATAAAGGTTGTCCCAGCTCCTCCTACATATCCACCAAAACCAAAGGACGGATCCAGCTGATGGTGGATCCGTGGATCCCCACGACTAGCTGGCTGGGACAGCATTTGTACTTCAAAGTGTTGCCTATAAATAGCTACCTTAAGTCTTCATTTTAGACAACTCTTGACAAATATTTTTACACATATCTTTTATCTTTTTCATATTCTTTGATCATTATACTTGTTTTATAATCCATTACAAGTGATCAACTAATTCCACTCTTTAGTGAAGAACACTAATGAAGATGCCAAGCTTCAAGTGTTAATAGTTTAGTTGTGTCATCACGATTGTGATGATCGTTCATCTTGTGTTGTGTGTTGTGAGTATCATATGTGTATGATATGTTAGTATTTAGGACACAAAACATATAGTGTGTTAGATTGGTTCTATCTTGAAGTAGAACTCGGTATTTAGCTTAGTACCAAAAAAGTGTAAGCGACGTATACGGTTTTCTCCGCCTAAAGGGAGCTTGTTGACATAGTAAAGAAAGCTCTTAAGTTGGGTACTTGAGGAGTGGAGTAGGGCGAAGAGGAGCTTCGTAGCCGAACCACTATAAATCATTGTGTCATCGGTTTGATATTTCCAATCCTTACTTGTTTATACTTCGTAGATTACTTATTTACTTATTGATTTTCTATCATATACACTTGTGTATATCTCTTGAATTCACATAAGTCGACAATCTAAGTTTTAATAATAAAACGCTAAAAACTATTCAACCCCTCCCCCCCTTCTAGTTTCCACAATCCCCAATTTTGAATTTTTGTTCAACATGAACCCTAGACACAAATTTGAAAGAAAATAGATGAAATGACTTACAATTGATGATCTTTATGATGTTAGGAATGATTATTAGTGTTGATTTGATCTTCAATTAGTGTTTTAGAGGTTGATTTTAAGGTTTGGTAGTTTTGGTTTCGTGTGGCAATGGCTGAAGAGAGGGGGTGTTTGTTTTTGTGTTTTACAAAAAAAAGGGTCACAGACTTTCGTGTTCGACTGGTGGCGGTCCCATATCGATATGGGTGCCGTCTGATTTAATCAGGGAGCCGCCCTAGATATGGGGGCCACCCTCAGCAGAGGGTTTTAGACTCGATTTTTGACAAAAAAAATTATGGAAGGAGTGATGTTTTTATATGCATTTCGCGAATTAAAAATGCTCAAAGTACTTCGGTCGAAGTATTTAAGTTGTCACGACACGAAGTGGAACACGAATTAGAATCGAGACAGAATAAAAGAGGAGCGATTTATGGATGTGTTCCATCGTTCCTAAAGCAAGACGTAGATATTTAAACGATTCACGTTAAGGGGTTTAGTGAGAATATCGGCTATATTGTCGACGGACGGCACTTTTTCAATAGAGATATGTCCTTTTTGCTAAGGTCAATCGCGCCTTTATTATCGCACATGATCGGGACGTCGTCGAGTCAAACGTCGTAGTCGATAAGAGCTTGTTTCATTCATAGTGCTTGTTGACATGCCTTTTTTTGGGTAAATGTTATTGACATGCCTTTTCGGCGCTTACGTATTTGGCTTCGGTAGTGGATATAGCAAGAGCGAGGGGAAAGGGGGGGGGTCGGCGCGGGAAGGGGGGATGGGCTGGTGTGGGAGGGGCGGGTGGTGGAGGCATCGGGCGGGGGGGAGGGGGGGAGAGTGGTTGGACGGGGGGAGGTTTGTTTCTTCGAGGAATCAAGTTGTCAAACAATATCCACGAACGTACAAATATGCTAGTTGCTCTTTCTGTCCAACATAAATCTCCCGCTGTGATCAGAGTCGGCATATATACGGTTTCTATGAGCGGTCCTTAGGTACATATTCCTAAGTGCGTAGTGCCTTTAACTTGTATACGAAAGATACGCTTAACCACTTCCAAGATGAGAGGTTTTGGGAGCCCCTCTTGGAAGCTGTGCACAAAGGCAGACACTAAACATGATATCAGGCCTACTTGCTGTTAGGTAGAGTAAACTACCTATCATGCCTCGATACTTGGTACTATCTACCGACTCACACTCTTCGTCTTTCGTGAGTTTAGTATTCGAGGACATGGGGGTTTTCATTGGTTTAGATTCTTCTAAGCCAAAATTTTTAAGCATTTCTTTCATATATTTAGATTGATTAAAGAATATACCGTCTTCCATTTGTTTTATTTGTAATCTAAGAAAGAAGTTAAGTTCACCCATCATGCTTATCTCGAACTCATCATGCATGATTTTGGCAAATTCATCACACAAGTTTTGACAAGTCGAACCGAATATAATGTCGTCGACATATATTTGAACGATGATGAGATTTGAATTTTTCTTCATAGTAAAAAGTGTGTTATCTACCATTCTCATTTTGTATTCATGTTTAATTAGAAAAGCTTTTAATCTATCATACCAAGCTTTGGGTGCTTGTTTAAGACCATGTAAAGCTTTCTTTAGTTTATAAACATGATCTGGTTTTTCGAAGTCAATGAATCCTGGAGGTTGTGCCACGTATACCTCCTCATTGATTAAAACATTCAGGAATGCACTTTTTACGTCCATTTGGAATAGCTTAAAATCTAAGGTGTAAGCATAAGCTAATAATATTCCAATAGACTCTAATCTAGCAACTGGGGCATAAGTTTCATCATAATCGATGTCCTCTTGTTGATTATAACCTTGCGCGACTAACCTAGCCTTATTTCCAGAAATGACACCGTTCTCATCTCACTTATTTCTAAATACCCACTTAGTTTATATGATTGTCATATTCTTAGGTTGTAGTACTAACTCCCAAACATCGTTTTCAACGAATTGATTTAATTCTTCTTGCATAGCGATTATCCAACTTTCATCCTTTAAGGCTTGATTCACATTCTTAGGTTTTATAATTGATATAAAACAAAATAATTTACTTTGGTTTTAGGCTTGTGACCTAAGGGTTCTTTGGTTAAGGTTTCCTATGATATTTTCTAATGGATGATTTTTAGATTCCTTAATATTGACTACTTCGTCAATTTCTAAAGTTTCATCCTCAATGTCATTTTCTAAGTTTTTCTTTTCGGTAACATTAATTGCTTCTTCTTCATCTAAGTCATCATCCACCAGGGGTGATGTCTTAGAGGGTGGAGGAGTTTCATCGAATGTCACGTTAAGTTATTCTTCGATTTTCATGATGTGTTTGTTCAAGATGATGTAGGCTTTACTATTTTGGGAGTAACCTAAAAAGACACCTTCATATGACTTTGGGTAAAATTTAGTAAGGTAGTCTTTGGTGTTTAAAATGAAGCACTTGCTTCCAAACACCCTAAAGTAATCAAGAGTATTTTTC
>BQNB010104920.1:3118-17086 GCA_026074375.1 Tanacetum coccineum
TTTTTCCTTTCTGCAACACCATTCTGCTGGGGAGTTCTAGCTACACTAAACTCCCTTTTGATTCCTTTCTTAGCACATAATTCATTCATAGCATAGTTCTTAAACTTTGTCCCATTATTATATCTAATGATTTTAACATTATGATTCAATTTTTTTTCTAAGACTATTATAAGATTACAAAGGATTTCAGATGTTTCATCCTTGGTAGCTAAGAAAAATACCCATCTAAATCTGCTGAAATCATCAGTCACAACCAAGCATTACTTTTTCTTGTTAATACTTTCTACAGAGACAGGTCTAAATAAGTCTATATGAAGTAATTCTAGGGGTTTTCTGATGATTCTATCTAACTTGGCCTTACAGGAGGCCTTGTGTTGCTTACCCTTCTTGCAGGTAACACAAGTGTGGTCATTCACAAAAACTTTTAAAGGTAAACCTCTAACTAGGTGACCTTTAACAAGTTTATTTATATTTTTGAAATTTACATGACCTATTTTCTAGGAGCTCTAAGAACAACTTGACTTTCATCAAGAAGCTTAAAGCTAGGAGATAAGATAAGGCATTCAGACTCAGTAAAAAGTACACTATTTTTCTTGTTACACATTTGTGAGACAAAGAAAAGGTTAAACTTAAGTTCATCTATAAAGTAAACATCATCAAAGTCTAAATTAGCAGTTTTAATTTTACCTTTACCCGTAATTTTACCTTCTTTGGGATCACTTCCAAAAGCCACAAAGCCTCCATTGAAATCTTCATAGTCTGAAAGATAAGCTTTGTTGCCAGTCATATGGTAGAGCATCTCTATCACCAATGAATGATCTGTAACAAGATCTCTGGATTGCCCTGCACAAAAAGTAAGAGAATTAGTATCTCTTAGGGATCCAAGTCAATACTGACTTGGAAATCCTTTTTGGGTCTACATACTCAAACTTCTTGAGCATGTAAGAGCCATTATATTTGTACACATGATCCTGGTAATTCATCTTTGGCCTCCATACCCATTTAGCCTTCTTAAGGACATTCTCCACCTTACCCTTACTAACTACTGCCCTTGTCCCAACAGTAGTCATGTTATTAACCCCAAAAGTTTTCACATCAGGTTTTAAGTCTTTGGGTCTATAAACTGGTTGGGTGAAGTAAGACCTCTTGATTGGTGAGTTTGAGGCTTTTGGTCTTACAATGTCCAATCTTGGGTGATATGGTCTAATAACACTATTAGATTGTGCTATTTTTGAGGCCAATGGCCTAGCAGTACTAACAGGCCTAACAGTACTAATAGACCTAGCAGTACTAACATTTGATCTATCAGTATTAACTAAACCTGCTCTGGTTAGTACTGCTGATGGGTTAAAGGTCCTTTTTGCATGAGGGTATTTCAAATTTTTTGAAAAGTTTTGGTGATTTACCCTTTTGCCATAATCCCATACTGGTTTGACTACCCTCTCCCCAGTATTGACCACATTCTTAACCCTAGGTTCAGGACTCTTATAGAAATCACAGTCTTTTATCAAATGGTCAGTGCTTTTACAAACAAAACAAGCTTTTATTTTATGTACTTTCTTAAAATCAATCCCTTGTTTTTGTGAAGTTTGACCACTTTTATCAGCTTGACTCCTAACAGCTTGAGTCGCATTAGGCTTAACAGAATTAACAGTTTTGACAGCACACACATCATCCTCATCATCTGAGGTCCAATCCTCAATGATGACTTCATCCCTATTAATCTTTGTTCATTTGTGGTACCTACAGTCTTATTAGTTTCAGTTGTCTCAGACTCTATGATTTTATTTCTAAAAGCATACTCATCTAGTCCTGCAAATGATATATCAGCTCTTGGGGTTAGTGGGTTCCCTGTAATTGGAGGGGGAACAACATGATACTCATTTGCTTTAGTGAACCTATTATTTGCTAGTGTGCTCTCTTCATCACTAGACCTTACCTCAAAAACAGTCAAACTGTTCTCACTATTAGTTTCAGATTTATTACTCAAATCATCTATTTGTGTACCAAACCCTAATCTATTTTTATCATGAGTACTCATCTGACTAATGAGTATCTTAGTGAGATTCTTTGATGACCCTTCCCATTTTTCAATCTTGAGTTTCAATTCATCTCTTTCCTTAACAACCTTTTCTAATTCCAGATTTAAGTTGTTAATTTTTATTTCTCTACACTTAAGATCATAATCGTGAAACTACATCTCTCCACCAGCTAATTCATTATTTCATGTCCAAGAATTTCTAGCTTCTAGTGACTATAAAGCATTTCATAACCTATTTCTGTTTGGCTTTGTTATGCTTTTCTTTTCAGCATCAACCACCACCAAACCCTATCTATTCTTTTGAAGACATTTAAATGATTCAAGACATTTAGAACATTTTTGTACCTCACTATCAGAAGAACTTGATGAGTTTGATGAAGAGATTGCCATCAAAGCATAGTTGACTGGTTCAACTTCAAAATCATTGCTCCAGTCATAGCCTCCTAGACCATCTTGAGCCACCAGTGCCTGAGATGAAGATTCAGTTGTTTGTGCATTGCTCCTGTCACCATAAGGTCTTCTTCCTTGACTTCTTCCAGATCTACATTCTCTAGCAAAATGCCCTTTTCTATGACAGTTGTAGCACTCAATCTTTGACTTATCAAGAGAAACAGGTCGTTTTTCTTTGAAGTCCATATTTCTTCCTGTCCTCTGAATGAACTTCTTTACTCTGACAGTCAACATAGCCACCTGCCATCGAAGATCTAATTCCTCTAAGTCATCTCCATCCATCTGCTGAAAATCCTCATTCTCAAGTTGAGGACTGGTTGTTGGTTGAGCAAGAAAGGAGTATGCTATATCATGAGCACTTGGAGTAGATGGAACTTGATTAATTCCACCAGCAGTACTAACTCCAATATCTCCACTGGCAGTACTAACTTCATTAGTACTGTTAGTATTCTCAGAGGAAAGAAATGCCAGATTCTGAGAAGCAGAGTTGGAACCTGAAGACCTTTTCAATTTATCTTCATACAACCTAAGATTGTTGTAAAGGTCATCAATATCAACTTCATCAATGTCTAGTTTATTTCTCATGATCAGTGCTATTTGACTCCATGAAAGAAGAAGACTTCTTAAAAACTTATGATTTATGTCTTCCTTTGATATGCAGGCTCCATGGATTTCCAGTTGACTTATGAGTTTCTGAAATCTATCATAAGCCTTATCTAAAGTTTCATTAGATGCAGTAACAAAATTTTCAAACTGATGTTTCAGAACATTATTTTGCATCTTTTTGGATTCCTCATTACCTCCAAATCTAGATTTTATTGCAGCCCACACAGATTTAGCATCAGGAACATTATGGAACTTGAGGAGATACTCATAAGGTATTGCTAAGAGCAAGATGCTCTTAATCCTTTCTTGATTCCTTCTAGCAGCCAATTGTTTTGCAGTCTTAGGAACAGGAGGACTAGATTGTTCTCCTGAAGGTGTAGCCTCATCTTCCAGATCTCCATTGACAATAATATCCCACAGATTATGATCTGTGTGACAAATGTATTGTCTCATCCTCATACTCCAGATATCGTATTCTCCCTTCTTAATGATAGGGATCTTCATTGCAGTGATTGTTGGTGGAGGAGTATCTTGATCAGCCATCTCTTTGATTTGTTGTAGTTCTGACTCAAAAGAAGTTCTTCCTTTTTAGAGTTTCCTCACAAGCTCTGATACCACTTGTAGGATCCCTTTGCTTAATGGATCTTAACCTTTAGCTTGTAAAGGGTTTGTTGCCTTAGATAAATCTAAAGTAATAATGATTGAAAACATGATTAACCTATTGATTTCGCGGAGGTAATCAAAATGTAAAGAAGAATATAACCAAAACACTTTTATATTGACCTTTGAATCTGCCTAAGTTACAGATTACAAACTATGATTTTCTATTCGATCTCTATGATCTTTTGTAGAACTATATCTACTGACTATGCCTCTGGTTCCTTTTATAGACTAAGGAAACCCTAATGGGCTTTACAAAACGCGTATAAAGATAATGCATATCTTTTCCTAAGATATCTCATGCATATCTTTAACTCTAACTAATTTCTACGTAAGCAGACTTAACTATTACACAAACAGTATTAACTATTTAATACTGCCAGTACTAACTATGATAAACCTTCTACCAGTACTAACTATTATACTAGCAGAATTAACTACAATACTAACAGAATTAAGTCTGTTATACAAAATTCCTAACAATGGAGTCGTAGGTACTCTGAAATATTTTCGCAACCGGTGGGCATTATTAAATGAGACCGAGAGGGCGACATGTGTAATTTGGTTTTGGATAATGATATAAATATATTGGTTTCGAATATTGACGTCCATCTTGATTATTAGATAGCGACATATGTTTTGATTTTGATTAGCGGTGGAAGTTTCGTTCTTGGTTTTGGCAAGCGAAGTGGGCTTAGTTTTATTGTTTTTTTTGTTCGCCAACTTAAAATTTGGATCTGATCATCGTTTTAGGAATTTCTTTTATTAGGAGACGTGAATGATTTACTTTAGTTGGATCTATTCCACGGCGTACGTTGCCTCATATGATGAGCGCGACTATGGGAGTTAAAGCAACGTGATTTGGTTTTGTCGAATATATTATCGCAACGTGTTTTGTCTCCTATGATAGGGGCACACACGATTGAATTTCATTTTTATTTTTTATGGTATAATTACCATTCGTTTTGATTGACTTCTCATCCGAAAGGTCAAGAAGAGTAGAAATCGCATCTTAATTGGGTAAGAACGAAGTGCGTGCAATGACGAGAAGCCGTCATGCCGTGGAAGAAAGATGAAATGGGAAAATAAGGCCGAGCACCGAGGACGGCGCTCCCTTAAGGTGGGTGAAATGTAACAACCCGAATTTCACGACGCGTATGACGATCGCGAATTCGACGTCATAATTATTATTTTATAAATTCGTGTGAGCGAACGTCGACATTTAAATATTTATCTGTCGTAAATAATTATTTTCGTATTTTATTACGAACGGAAATTTAAAATATTTATTTTTGACGTTTCGCGAGTCACCGTTTGACCGCGCGTTCGTTAATCGTTTTGAGCGACGTAAAAATTTTCGACGCATCTCGTTATTAATTTTAAGATCGTAAATTTATTATTTTTACGAATGTCGTCTTTTGTTCCTTGTCTTGAGCCGGACTCGCGTTTTAAAATGTACACATTTTATTAAATGTTTTAAATTAAATTAATGCGACGGAAACAAATTTAGTCACGGAAGTATAATCCCGAGCCATCGTTGTCGGTTTTTATTTAAGTAAAACATAGACGTGTCAAAAATTAAATAAGAAAAAGAAGGGGAGGACCATTCTTGCCAAGTAGCTAAATGTGCAAGTATATATATATATATGGATATACTTCCATTTTCTTCATAATAAAACACACACTACTCTTTTTTTCTCTCCTCCCATTTCCGGCCGACAACCACCACCGAAAAAGTTTTTCGGTCGCCGGAAACCGCTGTGGTCGCCGGAAAAAGTGACATGCATTCCAATCAACCTATATTTTCCTAATCATCTCTTCATTTCCTACACATCTATGCAATAAAATAACACATGCAATGGATATTTTCGGAGTTGGAGTTCGGGTTTGATTCATAAGATTTCGAATTGAGGGGTTGTTTAAAATGGTTAGGTTAAGGTTTTGTCGAAGTGGGTTTGGTCCCCCCCCCCCCCCCCCCCCCCCCCCCCCCCCCCCCCCCCCCCCCCGTCAACACCCCCTTTTCTGGGTGTGGTGTTTGTGTTCACGTCTGCGGGTTTGAATCACAAGGAGGCTGAAACTAACACCTTGTGTTGTTGTAAGTATCCTAGTTATGTTTATTTTATTGTTTCGTTCTTAATTTGATTTCGAATATTATATGTGATGAGGTCCGACACTTGCGTTGGTTAGAATAGATTGTGAATGGGTTGATTAGTTTACGAAGATAGGTTAGCTAGGCGTATTTTGATGTCGTTGTGAGGTGAAAATGAAGTTTCGATAAGTTTTGTAAATGTAAATTTCGAGCAGAAAGTTTGGCTCTGATTTCGAGGTTTGAGATTTCATAAAAACTGATTTTTGATGTTGAAATATGATAGAGTTCATCCTAATGTACGTTTTAGTAATTCGAACGGCCCGTAACTCCTAATAACGAAGAAGTTAAGGCCGAATGAAGTTTTGAAATGAATATATAGTTTGGTTCAGCTATGGGGTATTTTTACATTTTGATCAGATTTTAAACGGCATTTCGAGCACTTTTGAGTCTGTTTCAGCCTTCCGACAAAACACAAAAGTTGTCCGGAATGACGTTTTGCATAAAATCTCTAATTGGTCAAAGTCACGAAAATGTTATAGCTGGTCAAAACCTGTGGTCAAACTGCTGTGTTTTTATTAAAAATACAAGTTACAGTAGATTCTTGCAGGGGCATTTTCGTCAAGTTTCGGGTCTCGGCTAAAACTAAAAAGTTGTCCGGAATGTCGTTTCGCATAAAGTCTCTTTTATGTCCGAGTTGTGAAAATACGATTTAGTGAGTCGTTTTGATCGGGTCAGATTTAAATAAAAAGTATATGAATATAGTAAAAGTCAAATAAGTCAAACGTTGACTTTTAAAAGTCAACGAGTTGGTGTAAGACTTGTCAAATACTTATTCAAAATAATAAACATTAGTAATATTACAAGTATAACATTTTGAGTCTTAACAAATTTTTATAAACGAGGACGTTACTAAAAATAGTAACTTTTATTTTAACGAAGTATGAATTTCCAAAAGGAAAGGATAATCGTGAAATTGCTAAACAACAAGGGTGTGAATAAGATAATAAGTATTAAAATATACTTAGACATTTTTAACTTACTTAAGATGGTAACTTTCCAAAAATAGTAACTTATCGAAAATATAAAGTTTTCAATTAAAGTCACGTAAGATAAAACGTGAGGAATAATTATAACTCAATGAAGTGGGGTTTTGGGATTTAGGTCGCGCAAGTGGATTTCTCATCACATGTATGAATATATATATATATATATATATATATATATATATATATATATGATTTTGTTGATACGATGTACGCATCGTTGACCATATTTTTCGATATAGTAATCGAGCGACATAAATTATAGGTCGTGATCGTGTTCGTTGATCTTTCGTAGATTGTTTCGATTATTGATCTTCGGCTTTTGATCAAGGTGAGTTCATAGCCTCGCTTTTAAGTGTTTTAAATGTTTTTAAACCCGCGAGGGGGATACTTGCTTGTTTTGAAAATGAGAACGCAATATGTTTTGATGATAAATATGATTTCATTCACTATTGAGTATATGCCTTTTACTGTGTGACCGTTAGTTACCTTGTTGATAGTGAACGCTAATGCATTAAATAGATCTATTGGTTTGGAAAACCCATTTGTCCATGGGTTTAATGAATCGACGAGTGTAGCACTGTAACGAACATTTTGTGGTTAGTATTAGGGAAAGTGGCATACTTCCTGGTCATGATTTCGTCCTACGGGATGAATGTGTTAAGTTTCGGTACACGGGCTCTTTAGTTAGAAATCATAAAGTTATAACTTGCTTACTCTCAAAGCAACATTATTGATGTTTTGTGGAACCAAGATATGCGTTCTATGTGTTAATTGTAAACTCTATAAATTCACTCAACGTTTTGTTGACGTTTTAAGCATGTATCTCAGGTTATTATTGTTGGTGGCTAGATGGGACGGAACGCGGATATCAAGGACGGTGTCTCGGTAAAGTAGTGACATTAATTAAATAAGTGTTTTAGAAATCAAGTCGTGTTGTGACTTTTAGAAATAATTTCTATAATGGTATTGGGACCTATGTAACTCTGATCTTTCTAATAAATGAAATTGTGTTTTATAAATATGATTCCATTCACTATTGAGTACCCTGTATTATGAAGTAGCACCCCAAATGTTGTATTCCGCTGCGTATCGTACTTTGGGGGTGTTACAGGAACCAAGTGTACGATGTTCACAGATCACAAGACTTTACAACACATTCTTGATCAAAAAGAGCTGAACATGAGGTAACGTCGTTGGTTAGAGTTGCTCAACGATTACGATTGTAAAATACGTTATCACCCGGGGAAAGCAAATGTTGTTGCTGATGCGTTGAGCAGGAAAGAGCGAATTAAACCATTAAGGGTTCGAGCCTTAGTCATGACTATTGATTTGATTTCTCCCCAAACAAATCTTGGAGCTCAAATAGAAGACAGAATCCAGAGAACGGTCAAGAATCGAAGATTGTAGGAGGTATGATCAGGAAAGGGTTATACCAATGGAGAGTTAGAAACCACGTGAGGACTGCAAACTCTTTGCTTAAATGACAGGAGTTGTTTACCATGTTATGGGTGATTTAAGGGACTGTGAGATATGCCACAAAGTCCCACAGGCCAAAAATTATTCCATCATCAGGTTCTAGACAAAATGTACCAGGACATGAGAAGCCATGATTGGTGACCCAATATGGAAGGCCGACATTGGCCACATATGTTAGTAATGGTTTGACATGTGTAAGATCAAGGGCTGACACCAAATGCCTTCGGGATTGTTGGTGCAACCCGAGATACCTCAATGGAAGTGGGATAATATCACTATGGATTTTATCACGAAGCTTCCTAAGTCGTCACAAGGGTATGAAACCATTTGGGTGATTGTTGACCAACTTACTAAATCTACAATCTTCGTACCAATGAGGGAAACTGATCCCATGGAATGATTGGCAAGAATGTACCTAAAAGAGGTAGTCACGAGGTATGGAATACCTATCTCAGTCATTTGTGATCGTGACCCTAGGTTCGCATCAAATTTCTAAAGGTCACTACAGAAGGCCTTGGGTACGAATTTGGATATGAGTACTGCATACCATCCACAAACTGACGGTCAAAGCGAGAGAACCATCCAAACTCTCGAGGATATGCTACGTGCTTGTGTGATCGACTTCGGAAAGGGTTGGGTTAACCATTTGCCGTTAGTTGAGTTTTCATATAACAATAGTTATCACACTAGCATCAAGGCTGCACCATTTAAGGCACTTTACGGTCGAAAGTGTCGTTCACCTGTTTGTTGGGCCGAGGTTGGAGAAGTTCAACTCACTGGTCCAGAAATAGTTCATGAGACAACCGAGAAGATCGTTAAGATCAAGCAAAGAGTTCAATCCGCTCGTGATCGACAAAAGAGTTACGCCGATTTAAAGCGTAAGCCAATGTAATTTCAAGTTAGAGATAAAGTTATGCTTAAGGTTTCGCCTTGGAAAGGAGTAGTATGTTTTGGCAAACGAGGAAGCTATAAACAGATATGTTGGACATTTCAAGGTGTTGGAAACGGTTGGAGCCGTTGCTTATAAGCTTGAGCTTCCTCAAAAGTTGAGCAGGGTTCACAATACGTTTCATGTATCCAACCTGAAGAAGTGCTATGCCGACGAACCATTAGCCGTTCCGCTGGATGGACTCCGTATTGATGATAAGCTTCATTTTGTCTAGGAACCAGTAGAAATTATGGATCGTGAAGTTAAATGATTGAAACAAAGCCGTATCCCAATTGTCAAGGTTCGATGGAACTCTAGGAGGGGTCCTGAGTTCACATGGGAACGTGAAGACCAATTTCAGAAGAAGTATCCTCACCTCTTCACAAAGACCGTACCGTCGGACAAGTGTCCGCTCGTCTTATGCTTGAGATAAGGTACTTAAACGGGGAATTATATAACACCTCGTGTTTTAGGGTCATTTTACGACGTCATTTATTTCACTATTTATTTTGTAGTCTCGTATGCGTTTGCTTTTAATTTTAATCGTTAAGTTAAATCGCGTAAACTAAAAATTATCATTCAACGTAAACGGGCATCAAACAATTAAATGCTTACATCAAGTAAGTGTTAGAAAATTATTTAGAGGATAATTATTAACTTTGCACATTTTATTTTTATTGGTTATGTAAAGTGTTTACGTTTCACGATAAAGTACATTTCGGCATTCACGGAACCACCGTTACTTATCTACGCTCCAACAAATACCCATTATTATACCCAATACCCAAAGTTTTATAAAACTTTACCTATTTTCTTCCCTTTTCCGTCCCACACATAAAGAAACAAGTATTTGGATGCAAAGTCTATTATAGAGATATATATACACACACACACACACACACACACACACATATATATATATATATATATATATATATATATATATATATATATATATTATATCTATATTTATATACTCTATTCCCATTTTTAAAATAGACAATTTATATATCAAACGTATCACTGGTACTCTTCTCATTAATTATCAAGGAAACATCTTGGTCCTTTTCCCCTTAAAATTCGGAACCAACAAGGACCATTGGCACACAATTAGAACCTAAAACTACAACTCCTAGTCCTAAGTATTTTATCTATATTTGACAAACATTTTCCCACCTTTTGCTCCTAGCTCAACCGGCCCCCACCCTTTTAGCAAGACTTGGACTTGCAAAAGTGTTTGACTAGCTCTTGTATATATATAGATGCATACTAGTAATACTTCATGCATTCACTAGCAAAATAAATACACAATCTCTTTGTGTCTCTCCTCTAGCTCACGGCTAGCAACCAACACCAAGAACAATCCATAAAACTTTCTTCTAACAAGTATACAAGGATTCAAGTATTCATAAGGGTTTGATTTTGGAAGCTTGGGTATATTTTTAACAAAGGGTTAAACAAAAAAGCTAGGGTTTTCTTCTAAGGTTCGATTTGGATTTGGTTATATTTGGGGTTTGGATTTTGTATCTTCATCATCATACATACTCTTTTAAGGTCATCTAAACTCTAAGCTTTTCATTTCTTCATATACATGTTTACATACTTGTTGTTTTGTTATCACCACCTAGGTTTTGTTCATGTGTTTACAAATGAAATGTACATATATATACATATACAAGATTCGAACCATATGTATTTTCATAGTAAAATGATACTAAAAATACAAAGAACAAACATCATCTAAGTATTGATTTAACTTATAAGAATCATGGATAGTTTACTTGTTGAAGTTTGCTACAAAGTTGATATATACTGTCAAGGAGACTTGGTACTTGGAAAATTGTTGGACTTAATCTAGAGGACTCTAAATATGTATGGCATATTATACAAAGTGATTTGTATAGTACTCTTCGAGACGATTCCGAATATGTAAAGAACTCGAAAAACCGATTTATAACGAAGAAGTTTTATGCTAAGTTAGGAGTTCGGCTAATTAAATGACTAAAGGTATTTATAAGCTTATTTTTAAAAACTGGTATGGAATCAGATCTGGTAAAATATATACATACTTTATATAAATAGTACATGTCATAAACCTGCTAATTTTCATAATTTTCGGATGTATAGTTTGTAAACGAGACACTTTTCGGACATGAATAGTGTTGGTTCGTTTTTAATACAAATTTTACGAAACATTTTAGAATCACTTATATAATATTTATACATGTTTTTAACTTTATAAATATTATTTTACAAGACAATTAAACTACTTATACGATAACATTATACGAATAATAAAAAAGTTAAATCATGTGTTTTTAACAAATAAATAAATTATTAAACAAGTATACTATTTTTATTTTACGAGTACAAATACATGGATATTATTTAACAAATGTGATTTAAATATTGTTTCACTTTTAAATTAAACAAGAAGTATTAGTTGGTGGTGTAACATTATAACTTGTGATGTAGTATTTGTTATAAATACATTATTCTTATACGACCTATATATAATTAGGTTGCACTCGAATTTCGCTTGTCGATTCACTCACTTGAGTTATTTCATCACTTCTTTTGCGGAGGTGAGTTCATAGCCCCACGTTTTACCTTTATAATGATTTACAAGTATTGGGGTGAGAAACATGCATGATTTTACAAATGGATACAAGTGGACATTTTTACATTATGATCACGTGTTTGCCTAAGTAGCGATAACCCTCTGAGCCCACAATCATGAACTATCAATTACTATGTGAGCGCGAATGTTATGAATATATCTATTTGGGATTGACATCCCCGTTCGGGTGATTAGCTATCACTGGACAAACAAATGTATACCATGTCAGATTTGGGATGTTGCGGGTTAGAACATCATCACGGGCAATGTTGGCAATTTATATTGCAATTCATTTATGTCGAGCTTCAGTGTCATGAGCTTAGGGAAACGTAATTACATTTTTGTGATGTTTGCATATGTTGCATTATCATACACTTAGGAAATCTTGTGGTCCTACATTATACATTTTACAAACCTATGAAATCACTAACATTATTGTTGGCGTTTTAAAGCAATATTTTTCAGGAGGTCAATAATGTACGAGGTGCAAGGGATACATTGGTGATCATGTTTTGGAAGTCACATGCTTAAAGATTTAGTCGCATTACATTTTGGGAAAACAATTTTTATGTGTTAGAATCTTTATATTTTGAACAATGAACAAGTAAAGCTTCAGGCTTTTGTAACAAACAATTTGCTAAATCCAATGTATCGGTTTTAAATGACTTTTAATGGACGTTCTCATATATATCTTGTGCTATTGATCTATGAAGTAACACTCTCAGACCCATATTCCGCTGCGACCCAATTTGGGGGGTGTTACAGTTACCACGAAAGTGTTGGTGTAACGCAGTAGATACTTCAACATACATTCTCAACTGAATCCTAATTAGAGCCATCTTAGGAAAAACACCTTACGAACTCTTAAAAGGTAGGAAACCTACTCTAGATTAATTTGGAGTGTTTAGAAGCAAGTGCTTTATTTTGGACACTAAAGACTACCTTACAAAGTTTGATCCAAAGTCATACGAATGTATCTTTTTAGGTTACTCGCAAAATAGTAAAGCCTACATCATCCTTATCAAACAGACTAGGAAAGTCAAAGAATCTCACTCAACATGACATTCGAATGTAACTCCTCCACCCTTTAAGACATACCCTTTGGTGGATGATGACTTGATGAATAAAGCAATTAAGGTTAAAGAAAGAAAAACCATAGAAAATGACATTGAGGATGGAAACTTTAGAGATTGACGATATTCAATATTAAGGAATCTAGGAACCATCCATTAGAAAATGTCATAGGAAACCTTAACCAAAGAACCCTTAGATCACAAGCCAAAACAAAGTCATTCTTTTGTTTTAATATCAAACTATAGACCTATGATTGTGATGACAGACTTATGCAGATGAAAGTTGGATATACGTTATGCAATAAGAATTAATCAAATCATTGGCTAAAACCCGTTCGAGGGAGTTCCACAAAACCTAGGAATATGCAATCATAGATAACAAAGTGGGTTGTTAGAAATAAGTTAGATGAAAAAGGTATTATTTATCGAAACAAGGCTAGGTTAGTTGCTCAAGGCTATAATCAACAAGAGGGCATCAATTATGATGAAACTTATGCCCCAGTTGCTAGACTTGAGTCTATTAGAATACTATTAGCTTATGCTTATGCTTTAGATTTTAAGCTATTCCAAATGGATGTAAAAAGTACATTCCTGAACGGTTTTATCCATGAGGAGGTATACGTGGCACAACCTCCAAGATTCATTGACTTTAAAAAACCGGATCATGTTTATAAACTAAAGAAAGCTTTATATGGTCTTAAACAAGCACCCAAAGCTTGGTATGATAGATTAAAAGCTTTTCTTATTAAGCATGAATACAAAATGGGAATGGTAGATAACTCACTTTTTACCAAGAAGAAAAGTTTAAACCTCATCATCGTTCAAATATATGTCGACGACATTATATTCGGCTAGACTTGTCAAGGCATGTGTGATGAATTTGCCAAATCATGCATGACGAGTTCGAGATGAGCATGATGGGTATTTTCTTTAATCAATCTAAATATATTAAAGAAATGCTTAAGAAATTTGGCTTAAA
>BQNB010104921.1:0-23713 GCA_026074375.1 Tanacetum coccineum
GATTTTCAGATATTACGATGTCGGATTCGGAAGATTCCACAGTCACATACACGCAGGTGTCGAGTCCATTTGAGGATTCATCAGATGTGGGCTCACCAAGAGTCGACGGACCACCTGTGATGCCAGAGGACCCGTATGCTTACATAGTGGATGCTTATCAGGCTCCACCATCGCCTGACTACATGCCTAGCCTCGAGGAGCCGCAGTCACCACCCCCACTGGACTTTGTTCCTGAGCCGATGTACCATGAGTACATGCCACTGGAGGATGAGATACTCTCGACCGAGGAGCAGTCACTGCCTGCTGCTGCCTCACCCACTGCAGATTCCCCAGGATATGTTCCTGAGTCTGATATGGAGGTGGAGCCGAAGGTTGATAATGATGAGGATCCTGAGGAGGATCCAGCTGACTACCCTGCTGATAGGGATGATGAGGACGAGGAGGGGGAGGAGGAGCACCCAGCTCCGGCCGACTCTGTCCCACCTGTACACCGTATGACTGCGAGGATATCTATCCGGGATGAGCCATCCATATCACTTCCTCCTAGGGAAGAGGTCGAGCGACTTCTTGCCTTAACCACTCCACTACCATCACCACTTACTCCACTATCATCTCCATTACTACAGATACCATCTCCCCCACTCCCAGCATCACCACCAACATCTGTATTACCTGCATTACCACTACCTACTTCATCACCACCTTTGCAGTTAATATCTTCTGACCGCAGGGCAGACATACCCGAGATTACACTACCACCTCGGAAGAGGTTAGGTATTAATCTAGGTCTGAGATGCGAGGTGGGAGAGAGTTTAACTGTTGTTGCCTCTAGACCGATTGGAGGTCGTAGGGCAGACTATGGGTTTGTCGATATTGTGGATGCTAAGATCAGTCGACGGAGAGCCAAGGAGGTCGGCTATGGGATTAGAGATGCTTGGGTAGACCCGAGAGATGCTGCTAAGGAGGTAGCACTAACGACCCTTGAGGGGGTCAACACTAGGGTGACTAAGCTGGTTGCAGTTCAGGAGCAGAACACCCAGGACATCTAAGGTGTGATATAGGATGCTCAGGGTAGGCAGACCCAGATATATCAGAGAGTTGAGACATTGGTTGATGATAGTTAGTACCACTATGAGACTGCACGACTACTAGATCAGGAGACTCTGGTTTCCCGGGAGGCATAGGGACGCTCCATGGAGGTTAGCTATATGACACGTTCAGAGATTATGGCATTACGCTCTATAGTGATGAGTCAGCAGACAGTGATCTCATAGCTGCAGGCAGCTGACCGTAGGAGTTAGATTGTGACCTTAGAGATGCTACAGGTAGACCACATGAGGCAGGCAGAGATTGCAGCATTACGGATATTTGATCGTACCCGACAGGAGCAGCTTGTGCAGACTTTGACATTGATGCAGTCACTACAGGGACAAGTGACCACTCTACAGGGACAGGTGACAGCACTGCAGGGACAACAGGGACCCTCTGGAGGTCCAGCACAGCCAGTTGCACCGGAGGAGGCCGGTAGTAGTTCATAGATTAGGATATGGCTAGTTGTTTTGTATATAGCCTACTAAGTATTACGGGTAGGGCTCTAGGTTTATGTTGTATTCGTAGCTATCTTTTGTGAGCCGGCTAAGTATTATGGGTTTTATACCCAGCTAGCACGGTAGTAGGATTTGTATTTTTATTTCTGTATCAAGAAATCGTGTATGTTTTCCATGTATATATAAAATGGTGGTATTATGTCAGGAATGTAATATGTTTTGGTTGTAATCGAATTTGTATGAATGAATGTCGATTTATCTATACCAGTGTTGAACTCAGTTCAGTTATATATTTCACTGTGGGATGTGATTTTGTTTTATTTATTGCGTATATGTCATGTCATGGTTAAGATTTTATGAAATCTAACGGGTGTTATACTTTTTGTGATTGAAGAAAATGGCACCGAAAAGAACCACGAGGGCTAGACCAGCCCTAGAAACAACAACTACTACCACATTTGTCACCAATGCACAACTTCAGGCAATGATTGACCAAGGTGTCCCTGCTGCACTAGCAGCACATGATGCAAACAGAGCTGGCGATGACAGCCATACTTCGGGAACAGGTGTCAGGAGGACTGAACGCGTTGCTCGAGAATGCACTTACCAGGACTTTATGAAGTGTCAACCTCTATATTTCAAAGGCACTGAGGGAGTTGTTGAACTAACTCAATGGTTTGAAAGGATGGAGACTGTGTTTCGCATAAGCCACTGCTCGGTGGAGAATCAGATCAAGTTTTCTACTTGTACTCTTTTAGCAAGTGCTCCGACGTGGTGGAATTCCCACGTTAGGATTGTTGGTCATGATGCTGCTTATGTAATGACTTGGACAGAACTGAAAAAGAAAATGGCTGACAAGTATTGCCCGAGAAATGAGATGAAGAAGCTTGAGGCTGAGTTATGGAATTTGGAAGTACATTGTACCGATGTGACAAGGTACAACCAACGTTTCCAGGAGTTGGCTTTGCTGTGTGTTCGAATGTTTCCAGAAGAGTCTGATAAAGTTGAAAGGTATGTTGGTGGGCTGCCCGACATGATTCATGGGAGTGTTGTGGCATCGAAACTAAAAACCATGCAGGAAGCCACTGAAATGGCAACTGAGCTAATGGATAAGAAAATTCGTACTTTTGCTGAAAGGCGGGCTGCAAACAAGAGGAAGTTTGAAGACACTTCCTGAAACAACCATAACCAAACGCAGCCTTCTAAAAGGCAAAATGTGGCAAGGGCATACGCTGCAGCATTTGGAGATAGGAAACCATACGGAGGACCTAAACCTCTATGCCCCAAATGCAATTACAACCATGACAGTCCATGTACTCCAAGATGCTATAAGTGTAACAAGGTTGGCCACTTTGCTCGTGACTGTAAGAGCATTACAAATGCCAATGTTGCCAACAACCAGAGGGGTACTGGGACAGGTCAAAAGTCTACTTGTCATGAGTACGGGGCACAAGGACATTTTAGAAGGTATTGTCCAAAGCTGAACAACAACAACAACCGTGGTAGCCAAGTTGGGACTAGAAATGCTCAAGCAAAGGTGTATGCTGTGGGCAATGCGGGGACAAACCCAGACGCAAACGTCGTTATGGGTACGTTCCTCCTCAACAACCGTTATGCTTCTGTTTTATTTGATACTGGTGCCGATAGAAGTTTTGTATCCACTGCATTTAGCTCTCAAATTGATATCGCACCGAATGTCTTAGACCATGATTATGCCATAGAACTAGCTGATGGTAGAATAATTTGCGTTAATACTATCATTCGGAGTTGCACTCTAAATTTTCTGAACCACCCTTTCAACATCGATTTAATGCCAGTGGAGATGGGTAGTTTTGACATTATAATCGGCATGGACTGGTTGTCAAGATATCAGGCCGTCATTCTTTGTGCGGATAAGATCGTTCACATCCCCTAGGGAAGAGAAACTTTGATCTTTCATGGTAACGGGAGTAACCGAGAACACGAGACTCGATTAAACATCATCTCGTGCATGAAGACGCAGAAGTATATGCTAAAGGGATGTCAGGTCTTTTTGGCACATGTTACTACGAAGGAGGCAGAAGACAAGTCGGAGAAGAAGCGACTTGATAATGTACCGATCGTTCGGGATTTTCCTAAAGTATTTCCTGAGGACTTGCCGGGTCTTCCTCTGACTCGTCAAGTGGAATTCCAAATTGATTTGATACCCGGTGCTGCACCTGTAGCACGGGCACCTTACCGATTGGCGCCTTCTGAGATGAAAGAGTTGTCGGAGCAACTGAAAGAACTGTCCGACAAGGGTTTTATAAGGCCCAGTTCCTCACCTTGGGGAGCTCCGGTCTTGTTTGTCAAGAAGAAGGATGGATCATTCCGGATGTGCATTGATTACCGGGAATTAAACAAGCTGACAGTGAAGAATCGTTATCCACTTCCAAGGATTGACGATTTATTTGATCAACTCCAAGGATCTAGTGTTTATTCGAAGATAGACTTGCGATCTAGTTATCATCAACTTAGAGTACGGGAAGGGGATATTCCGAAGACGGCATTCAGGACTCGGTACGGTCATTATAAGTTCCAAGTGATGCCATTTGGCTTGACTAAAGCACCGGTGGTATTTATGGACCTCATGAACCGCGTGTGCAAGCCATATCTGGATAAATTTGTGAGTGTATTTATCGACGATATCCTCATCTACTTGAAGAATAAGAAAGAGCATGAAGAACATCTTAGGACGATTCTAGAATTGCTTAAGAAGGAGGAGTTATACGCTAAGTTCTCAAAATGTGAATTTGGATTCCTAAGGTGCAATTTCTCGGTCACATAATTAATAGTGAAGGCATTCTCATGGATCCCGCTAAGATTGAATCCATTAAGGATTGGGTGTCTCCTAAGTCACCAATGGAGATTCATCAATTCTTAGGTCTTGCTGGGTATTATAGAAGATTTATTGAAGGGTTTTCGAAGATCGCCAAACCAATGACCAAGCTTACTTAGAAGAAGGTCAAGTTTGTTTAGGGCGACAAACAAGAAGCATCGTTTCAAACATTGAAACAGAAGTTGTGTAGTGCACCAATTCTGGCTTTAATAGAAGGAAGTAAAGATTTTGTCGCATACTGCGATGCTTTTATCAAAGGTTTAGGCGTTGTGCTGATGCAGAGGGATAAAGTGATTGCTTATGCATCACGCCAACTGAAGATACATGAGAAAAATTATACGACTCATGATTTGGAACTTGGAGCAGTAGTGTTCGCTCTCAAAATCTGGAGGCACTATCTGTACGGAACCAAGTGTACGATGTTCACTGATCATAAGAGTTTGCAACATATTCTTAATCAGAAGGAGTTAAACATGAGGCAACATCGTTAGTTAGAGTTGCTCAGTGATTACGATTGTGAGATTCGTTATCACCCGGGATAGGCAAATATGGTTGCTGATGCTTTGAGCAGGAAAGAACGAATTAAACCATTAAGAGTTTGAGCCTTAGTCATGACTATTGGCTTGGATCTTCGTAAGCAAATCTTGAATGCTCAGACTAAAGCAAGGAAACTGGAGAATATCAAGAATGAAGATGTTGAAGGTATGCCGGTTGAAAATTCAAAGGATCCGGAAAAGTTCAGAACGAAAAAGTTGGAACCCCGTGCGGATGGAACTCTATGCTTCAATGGCAGGAGTTGGTTACCATGTTATA
The DNA here is from genome assembly GCA_026074375.1 of Tanacetum coccineum. NCBI lineage: Eukaryota > Viridiplantae > Streptophyta > Magnoliopsida > Asterales > Asteraceae > Tanacetum > Tanacetum coccineum. The sequence goes on from BQNB010104921.1 coordinate 5,218, forward strand.
AAGATTTAAGGACCATGATCATGCACGAGTCCCACAAATCAAAATACTATATTCATCCGGGTTTTGATAAGATGTACCAAGACATGAAGAAACTATATTGGTGGCCTAATATGAAATCAAACATCGCCACCTATGTTAGCAAGTGCCTGACCTGTGCTAAGGTCAAAGCTGAACATCAAAGACCATCGGGATTATTGGTACAACCTGAAATTCCTCAATGGAAGTGGGACAACATCACTATGGATTTTGTCACAAAGCTTCCTAAGTCGTCGCAAGTTTACGATACCATTTGGGTGATTGTTGATCAACTCACCAAGTCTGCAATCTTTGTACCGATGAGAGAAACTGATCCCCTAGAGAAACTTGCAAGGATGTACCTAAATGAGGTAGTCACGAGACATGGAATCCCTATCTTAATAATTTGTGATCGTGACCCTCGGTTCACATCGCATTTTTGGAGGTCACTTCAAAAGGCTTTGGGTACTAGCTTGGCCATGAGTACGGCGTATCATCCAGAGACCGACAGAAGAGTTATGCATATTTGAAGCGTAAGCCGATGGAATTTCAAATTGGGGATAAGGTTATGCTTAAGGTTTCGCCTTGGAAAGGGGTTGTACGTTTTGGCAAACAGGGGAAGTTAAACCCCAGATATGTTAGACCTTTCAAGGTGATAGAAAGGGTTGGATCCGTTGCCTACAAGCTTAAGCTTCCGAAGGAGCTGAGCAGGGTTCACAATACGTTCCATGTGTCTAATCTAAAAAAGTGCTATGCCGATGAACCTTTAGCCGTTCCGTTAGATGAGCTACACTTTGATGACAAGCTTCAGTTTGTTGAGGAACCTATAGAGATTATGGATCTTGAGGTCAAACGGTTGAGGAAAATCCATGTACCAATTGTCAAGGTTCGATGGAACTCCAGGAGAGGTCCTGAGTTCACGTAGGAGCGTGAAGATCAATTCAAGAAGAAATATCCACACCTCTTCACCAAGACCGCACCGTCGTCAAGTGCCGCATTGTAAGCCTTGTGGACAAGGCTTGTTTAATGGGGGAATACTATAACACCCCGTGTTTTAGGGTCATTTGCGACGTCAATAAGTTCATTATTAATTTTTAGTGTTGTACGCATTTGCTTGTGATTTTAAAGCGTTAAGTTAAATCGCGTAAGCTAAAAATTATCGTTCAATGTAAACGGGCATCAAACAATTAAACGTTTACATCAATCAAGTATTAAATAATTATTTGAAGGATAATTATTAACTTTTTTCATTTTTATTTTTATCGGTTGCGTAAAATTGTTATGTTTCGCGATAAATTAAGTTTAGGCATACCCGAAACCACAAAAACATTTCTACGCTTCAACAAATACCCACTTTTATACCCAATACCTAAAAGTTACTCAATATTATCACATATATGTTGGCATGGCCGAATTTGGAGCTTAGATAACAAAAAGAATGTCAAAACTTTTGCAACTTGCAAGTATACATGTAAATAAAGACTACACTTTACATATTTACTTATACCTTCATTTTTATACAAGAATACTTCCATTTATGGTCTAGATATTTAACCAACAAGGCTCCTTAAAACCATGGGATGATCCCTACTATTGGAGGACAAAGAAACATAAACCTTAATGAGTTAGTAGATGTACATTGCAAAGTTAGTAAGAAGTATGGCATGACTAGTGGTTTTGACCACTAGTCACCCCTTTTTGTCCCCTTTGCCGTCCACCCCCCTTAGACTAGTCTTTGGGCTTTATTTGACTAGTTCTCATATATATATATATATATATACATCATACATTACAAGTATTATCTCACATAACTCATAAACACTTAGTAAAAAGATTAAAAACTCTCTCCTTTTCTCCCTTGATAGCCCACGACATCAAACACCCTTCTAAGTAAATCCATACAAATTTTTCTTCAACATATACAAGCCATCACACATCCTTCCTATGATATCCTAAGGTGTTTTGAAGGGTTGGCTAAGCATTTGCAAGATTTAATCAAGTGATTTCAAGATTAGGGTTTACTTGAGAAATTAGGGTTTTCAAGTGTGCAAGCTAGGGTTTTGTTGCTAAACAAGTGTGTAGATCTTGTTGTTCATCATCATTCATCATCATAAGGTTATCTAAAACCCTTTATGTCTTTACATTTATCATTTTATGTGTATATAAGTTCTATGTAGTGAAATCACCATTAGGATGCTTTTAATCATGTAAAACATATTTTTACTTGTGATTATGGTTTTGTACACTTTTACATATGGTATGTTGTTGGTTATATCATGTTAAGAAGGATGTATAAGTGTTGTACCATGTTGTTATATGTATAAAAAGTGTACATACAATATTAGGGTTTCTAAAGTTTACTTAATCAGTTACAAGTGGAAGTATTGCAATGACTTGTGCTCTTGATACTATGGACTCTTGGACACTATATGGACCTTATTATATGTAAGACATATGCTATATACGGTTATAAAGGACTTGTGGTAAATAACTAAGTTGAAAAGTACCTAAAACAAGTTATATAAATAAGTTTATCTATTGATTACAAAGGGACTGTTTTGGTTCGACTTTTGACACAGCCCTATTATGTTATATAAATATATAACACCTCGTGACGATTCCGAGCATATAAGGAACTTGAAAAACCGATCTATAACGAAAAAGATACGGCAAATATACGTTTACGGATTTATAAAATAATTTTTATAAAAACTTGTTATAAAAAGTATACAAACAGGAGGTTTAGTATTTTTAACATATTTTACACATTTTTAGGATTCCAAAATGATAAGAATCGTAATTTTACAATTAATAACGAAGAAGTTATGAATTTTGCGAGTTTATATACTTAAAAGGTATAAAAATACTTTTATAAAACTATTTATAAAAGTTACTGTTCATATCAGGAATATTTATGTTTGTAAACCTCATAAATAAATAGAGATTTTAATTACGAGAGCGTGCTCAAAAGAATCACTAAAAACGAATAAAATACGGCGTTTATGATAATTAAAGTTTATAAAAGTAATTTTATAAAGTATGAACAGTAAAAATTACTATTCATCAGCAGACCCAAAATTATTAAACGTGATAATTTTGATACTCCTATTAATTACAAAGACGTGCTCGAAGGAATCGCTAAAATCGGGTTTAAAACGAATAAGTTATTACATTTACGGGTTTTTACGATTACTAAATTTATATAAATAAATTTATAACTGACGTGAACAGTAAAATTACTGTTCATCAATGGACGCAAAACCTAAAAATGTCATATTTTGATACACTGTCTTGAAACGAAAGCGTGGACGTAAGAAACGCGAGAAACGGACTTGAAACGTGAAAGTTAGGTCATTTTTACTAAAGGTATATTTATAAACGTTTTAACTTTATAAATATGATTTTACAAACGCGATTAGATGGTGATGTAGCTATATAGAATTATATATGGTAGTAGTTATTTGAAATGCGTAGTGCTTATACGACCTATGTTTGATTAGGTTGCTTTCGGTTGTTACCGTGACGCATTGTTTGTGAATTATTTGATATACGGAACTCAAGGTGAGTTCATAGCCCCATGTTTTAACTGATTTGTTTTATAAGTTTTGGGATGAGAAACATGTGATGTTTTATACTTTGGACACAAGTGGTAAATTTTATATTATGATTACGTGTTGCCTAAGTAGCGATAACCCAAGTTGAGCCCATTATCATGAACTGGTTAATTACCTGGAGGGTAAGCGCGAATGTTATAAATAGATCTATTTGGGATTGACATCCCCGTTCGGGTGAGTCATGCTCACTGTGCCGGTATGCCGGATAACGAACGTATACCATGTCGGACTGGGGATGTTGCGGGTTAGAACATCCATACGGGCATTGTGGGCAATTTTACATTGCAATATATTGTCGAGCTTCAGTGTCATGAGCTTAGGGCGAACGTAATTGCATTTATGTGATGTCTGCATCTGTTGCATTATCATACAAATGGGTGATCTTGTGGTCCTGCATTATACGATTTATTAAACCTATGAATTCACCAACATTATTGTTGACGTTTTAAAGCAATGTTTTTCAGGAGGTCAATAGGCACGAGGTGCTGGGATACATTGGTGATTATATGTTTTGGGATATCATGCTAAAGATTTGGTTGCATATGTTTTTGGTAAAATGTGTTATGAACTAGTATCTTTGTACTATTAATGTCGAACAAGTTAAGCTTCGGGCTTTTTGTAACAGATATTTGCTAAAATCTAATGTATCCGTTTTTACGACTTTTAATGGTCGTTCTATATATATCTTGTGTTGTTGATCTATGAAGTAACACGCCCCCTGACTCATATTCCGTTGCGAGCCATTTTGGGGGTGTTACACATAGTCTTAGTCGGGTGTCTGAATACGATCAAGTCCTTGACGTGACGACTATTCTCTCATATTTGGAACCGCCAACATTTTTGGTTATTCAACCAACGGGACTAACTCTAGGGGGCATGTGCCCTACATAACACGACTCACATTCTACTTTATTAAGAACGTCTACGGTTCTTTTGCCAATACTCACTCAAAATCCCCAAGTAAACCTTACTTGGTCAAACACATCAGGTTCTACCTCTCAATGAAGACCATTTAATTGTTTAGACCTCATCATTATTTGCTTTAAACTTTTTCCAATTCAATCCTACTCAACGAGTACCTTACTTAGATAGGTTAAGATACCTCTCAAAAGCTTACATACGAAAAAGTATGATTAGGTTTCAAATTTGATCATTAAATTTTTTTTCCATCCTTTCCCGTGACTATTCACAGTCTCTCACCTTCCTATTAGCCTTTCTAACAAAGCAATATAATCAAACAACTAGAATATATTTCAAATTCATGGAATATACTAACTAAATCGTACACTAACGCTCTCAAGGAAAGGCGGGTCCGCTCTAACACGAGCCACTAATCGTAACACAACCATGCATGGGTAACTGTGCTCACAAGCACTAATCTTATCCATTCAACCGCTAATAACACATAATACTGCTAATCACTAAAAACATATCAAACAAAATTTTCCTAAACTATCATAGAAACGATTTCAATACAAACCATTTAACGACTAACAAGATTCCGTCATAGCTACCACTACTCAAAAAGGAACCTTTCTAAACATAATACCGACACTAATTGACGCTACTCGATTTAGTGGGATACAAAACCCTAACCAATCTTATATAATCTACCGCTCCCTACGGTCCCTCTCCTACTCCAAAGCAGTAACACGACCTCTCATCTCTTGTAGCTCACGCTGCAAAGCGGCCTGCTGTACTAACATGTCATGAACCAATCTATGGTCATCATACCATGCTCGTGACATATCTGCCATCCGGGTGTCAACATGCCCTGCCCATGACTCCAATGCCAGCACGGGCCTCCATAAAGCTCCAAACATCACGGCAGTCCTCTCCTGCTCATGCTTTAGGCTCCTAAGTTGATATCTTTGGGAGAAGATCTCATCCCTGACTACCCCTGATCTAGTAAACAACTCCACGATATCCCTATCATTCCTCCCAACTAAAGCAAGTGATAGCTCCCCTAATCGTATAGTAAGATCATGAATCAATCCTCCCTGCATCTCAACCTGGGCTCCCAACTCAGCCAAAAATCGCTCAGCCTTAGCCGTAACGGGTGAAGCTACCGGCGATGGAACGGTCAGTGATATCATGGGTGATGAAATAGGTAAAGGAACGACAGAAGGTGCTGGAGAAATAGGAAGTGAACCAGATGACCACTCAGGAGATGGTGGTGTCTGTACGGGTGGTGCTGGTGGAGGGTAAGCAAGAACATCAATGTAAGTCCTACCATCCTCTAGGTCTATCCATGTAGTGAGCATGGGCTGCCTAAATGTCGACACTCTCTCTGGTCTCTCAGGCTCTGGTACAGATCTAGAACCCTGACCTACCTCAAATATACTGCATATCTGGCCCTCCCTCAATGCTAACTCTTGACGTCTCAACGCCCTATAACCCAATCTTAGAGGCTCACCCACGGTTGTCTCCTCAACCGGGGCTGCCCGCTACTGAACCTTAGGTACAGCCTCATCCCCTCCCAAACCAGGACTCTTAACTCTTATACCGGGAGCCTCATCCCCCGCAGCAAGACCCTCGTCCCCTGCAGCAGGACCCTCGTCCTCTATAGTAGGACCCTCGTCCTCTGCGTCCTCACTCTCACTATCAGAATATGGACTCTTCTCTACCTCCTCGTCCTCCTCCTCCTCATCCTCTACTAACTCAAATGTATCCCGAGATCGCTTCCTTGAAGAATGGTCTGGTGGTGATGATGATGGTGAACTCTCGTAAGAGGACCTAAACCTCTTACGGAACACCGAATCGGACATAGCTGCCACCTCTACTATACGGGCAGAGCGGCCAGGCGATATCGCAGGCGGAACACGCACAGCCATACGTGCGGTCCTACGAAGAAGTAGAACCAAGGTGGGTGAAGTATGGGTAAGTGGGTGATCTTGTGAAAGTGGTGCGGTGGAATCCGATGACGTGGATCTCGAACCAGACGTATCTGAATCCTCGGACTCCTCAGCATGATATACGGGTGGTGTACTATCAGGTAGTGATGTGGGTGATGCTACAGTGTGGGGTGACTCAGGTGTCTTAGTCTCAACAGGGTCCTCAAAAGGTTCAGACTTAGTGTTCATCACAACTAAATAAGCATGCCTAATAGCCTCATATGAATCCTCAGGCAATGGTACAGGCACTCGGGAGCTTTGAGCTTCGTCAGCCTGGGTGGAAATCTCTGGGTCAACAAACACTGAGGTAGACATCTTGTGATAACATGATAAAAGGGTATAAGTATTTCATAAATCTTTATCCAAATTAACAGAATCATTATGATTACATATATAAATCATCATAGCTTTTGAAATTAGACGTTTGTAACCGTATATATACATATATATATATATATCCTTATATATATTAAATATATCGGGAAAACACGAACAAAAAATAAACATCGACCAGGTTCAATACCGAACATGCACTTCTGGTCATCACATAGAGCATATAATCCACAAAAGCATACTCTTAATTCATGTCGCTACCTGTGACTTTCCCATTAAAACTCTCAAGGAAACATTCACTACACTAAGGAAGGCACGACCAACATCAATCAATCAACATGACTACCTGCGATAATTTTACCTACATTCTCAAGGAATCGCACACTACTACTACTAAGGCAGCATAGCAATCCTATAATCAGTATACTCTCAACTCAACACTCACAAGTGTTCTCATCATTTTACATCCTATCATTTTCAGGTAGTCTCATTACTCACACATCCCTTCCCTCCTCCAACATAACTTTAGAAAACTAACTCCATCATTTCATAGTCCTTCATGAATTAAGCATAGTTGATCAGGCTATGCGTAACTTAGAAAATACCATGAACTGCTCGAGCTAGTTGACTTCCGTCATGTTCGAGGTTTTACTAAAAACGGACTTTACTTTGGTTATAGTTGCATTTTTATTTTATTTTATAAAAACCATAATTCTCTATAACCTTGGCTCTGGATACCAATCTGTCACACCCCCTAAGAGGCGGAAACACGGGATGCGACGATACCGATCATCGCACAAGATACAAGATCATACACTTTACAATTTACAAAGAAAGAAGTTTGGATTTACATTAATTTTACAAGTTAAGTCTTGGCAGTAAATTAAATAAAACCCATCTTGACCCACTCCCCTTGGGTATACATCCTTGAACTTCCAACATCATTCACATACCTTTTATTGACACACCTAAAACAGATACTCGAAAACGTCAACAATAATGTTGGTGAGCTCGTAGGTTTGACTTCAAACCAAAAGTTGTGTCAATATCTCAAAATAGTAGACAATAGTGCAATATAACAGTGAATATATGCAAACAACCCATGAATTAGCATCCCCGCTAATCATGTAACATGACCTAGCAATCCCGCTAGTCGATCATGCTGCCCTAGCATCCTCGCTAGTCAGTAGCAAAATATGTCACTTACGTACCTGAAGGGCCTACCAGCTGGAGCACTATATTAGGGCAGGACCTCACACAAACTAGGGTAGGCGTATCCAGCCGATCCAATAATCACACAAATAATGGGATAGACGTACCCCTCTGATCCAAATAAACATGCAACACATAGTATTCACATAGCAGTCATAAGTACTTTTCTTGTCGCAAAAATAAAACCACATTTCATACAGTTCAAAAATCAATTCAAAACACATTTGGGTATCATTTTCCCCCAACAAAAAAAAATAGTAAAAAGTAGGGCTACGAGAACTCACCTCAATAGCAAATAAGGCAAACCGCACAAATCTCAAACCCAAAGCACAAATAATCTCAACGCAAGCGCACAGCAGTACCCGACCACGTCCTAATCATTTACGACACTTTATTAATATTTATACAAAGTTGACTTATTGTACAAGTATTCGTCTTTACTCACACCAAAATTCTCAATCCCGTTACAAAACCTCTTTCCTTATCACAAAACATTTACTCTTTATCTCAAAAACCATTATCTCATAACAAAACCGTTATCTTTTACCAAAACCGTTATCTCATAACAAAACCGTTATCTTTTACCAAAACCGTTATCTCATAGCGAAACCTTTATCCAAAAACATGGTTGTATGTTAATTACGCAAAACGACTCAATGCACTTGGGCTAAGTGCAACCTCGACACCGAATACTCAAAACATAGCCAATGATGAAAACGAAATAATCCGACCAAACGGTCTAAGAAAATCTGACGATAGATAAGTGGGAGTTCAAAGGTCGAAAATAAACGAATAGATATTTTCGCAACGTTAAGTTATATATATATATATATATATATATATATAATATTTTATTTTTTCGTCTTTTTATCTGGCTTAACGGGGTAAGTATAAAATCTTTATCATCTTTGTATGTCCATATTCAATCGTTTACCCCTAAATGTTTAACATTTACAAAAATTATCCTTTTGTCCTTTAGTCGAGTTGACACAAATTAAGTATTCCACATTATGCCAAAATTCCGACAAAATGCCAAAAGCTTATAATTTCAACGCGTTTATCCAAACGTGATCAAAATCGTCCAATTTAAATCATTTTCCACTCCCGTAACTATTATAAAGCCATTCCTTTATCTTAGTATCCTATTTATCAAAATTTTCTTTTATTGGGCCTGAAAGCCAAATGTTAATCCTTAAGTTTTTACAAGTCCATCTAGCCATTTTCAAAATCAAGTCTTGAGTCCAAAACCCATTATTTACATATTCAAGCCCAATCAAAAACCAAAGCCCTAGTTAATAAAGTCCAAGTTGTAAACCGAAACCCAATATGCAACGTTAAATGGGCCAAAACCCAAATAACTATAAGCCCAATATATAAGCCGAAATCTTTAAACCATAAGTCCAACATATAGGCCGAAGCCCATTAAGCCAAAACCAATAAGTTATAAGCCAAGCCGAATAAGCCATAAACCGAATAAGCAAAAACCAAATAAGCCAAACTTATATAGGCCGAAATCAATATAGGCTATAAGCCCAAAATACACAAGCCGAATCCAAATAAGCCATAAGCTAAATATATAAGCCGAAACCAATAAGCTATAAACTAAATATATAAGTCAAAACCAATAAGCTAAAGCTCGATATATAAGTCGAAAACAATATAGGCCAAGGATCTCAAATAAGCTAATAAGCCGAGGACGAACGGGCGGGCCCCTTCCCTCTTTGTTGGACCGAACGAAATTGAGGCCCAAAAGCATCAAACTGGTTGGGCCGATCCCAAACCGAAACAATACAAAACTAAATATGCCATGATCAAAATAAGCCGAGGCTTTAATAAGCTCGACATCAAATAAGCTACAGACCAAAATAAGCCAAAATAAGTAGGCCAAGCCCTCATTTCTTGTCGGGCCGAGCGCAATGAGCCCAAAACCATCATATGGTTGGGCAGTGCCCAACAAATATAATCCAAAATTAAATAAGCCCTTATACATTAGCTTATTTTTAAGCATTCTTCAAAATAAGCCCAAAAAGCACTTTGACAAATTTATAAAAATACCACTACAACCAAAATATTCAAACTTTCAACCCTTGCTTCCTTTTTGTACTATTTTGACGCAAACAAACACCCTTTTTATACACTTTTCGTTTCCAAGAATCAATTTTTGTGACGATCAACTTGTACAACTAGTAATAAGACACTATAATAAGCATAGAAGTACAACTTAAAATCAAATTTAGAAAAATTACAACTTTTGGCGAGTTTGGTTCGATTTTGATGCAAGAGAAAGACCCAAAAACCTATTTCTATAACCCGCGTCTACCAAATATCAACCCACTATCGATATTTTAACCCCGTGTTCTTGATAATCTTCAAAAATTTAATGTTTCTTGTTCCTTGGTGTTTCGTCCGAAATTGAGAGAGAGAATAGAGAGATATTTTTTTGTGTGTGTGTGATTTCAAAATGAGAATGAGAATGTTGAGGTTATGACAAATGCTTTGTACCATGCATGGATAACCAAAGCTAAAAAGATTAATTAATATTCCCATTGCGTTTAAAATCACTTTTCTATAAATCTAGGTTATTTATACGACACATATCACCTTAATTTGCTACAAAAAATCTATTTAGACGTCACCGGCCGGGTCAGGACCGAAAAAATGAATTTTTGTTTAAAACTCAACCGAACCATTCTCACAAATGCAAAAAAACATTTAAAATGTCCAAATAATTTTTGTCAAAATCAACTTGCTCAAAATTTACACTTTAACGACCGATACAGTCTTTTACCGAATTTCACAAATATAACCATTTTCTAACAATTTTCAAATCACACACCAATAATTTACGTTTTTAAACCAACGTTTTTAAAGCCATGAATTTGTTAAATGATTAAACTCATTTACACACTTCCAAATCGCTTAATCTTATTCTCAAATAAATTGTCGTGCCGGTATGCGCTGCGTGATGATTTTCGCGGATCACGAGAAAGCTTCCCGTAATTACTTAAAATACCAACCAAATACTCTGAAATGAAAAGACAAATCAAAAGTGATTCTCTCTCGAAATTCAAGACTCATTTAAAATCCTGGTTAAACCGTAACCGTTTTACGCAAAATAGTCAATTGAAGTAAACTTTTTAGCTTTTATCAGGAAAACTGACAAGATCGAAAGACTTCAAAATACGAAAATATAATATTTTATAATACTTAACCTTGAAAAAGTTACCGGTTATCACAGCAAGAGAGTAAACTGTGTAAGGGAATGTGAGTTGTCACATGTAGGTTTAAGCTTGAGGAGGTTTATATAGTGAAGGCTTACGGTTTAAGGTTGTAAGACTATAAAATATGTCATCTTCATACACCTACACACGATATATAATTAAGAAGAAGAAGAGAAGGAGGTGGCGAGTTAAGTAGAAAAGAAAGGTTTCTTGATTTGAAATATTCTCTAGAACAAACACTCTCTCACTAGACAACTCTCCAACTCTCTTAGAAAAGAGAGGGAAGGATTATTTTATAGCTCAAGACCCTTCTTACACTCAATGTGGGATATGCATAGAAACAACATTAAAAAGTGCCTAAACTAACTATTTTTTATCTAATACACATACAAGGTTCGTTATAATAATAATGATCATCACTTCTAAAAACCGTAAGGATAATAATCTCCCCCTAAGGGGCGGTCATTGCACAAAATACTTTACTCTATTGATTTCGTATTTCTTTAAACCTTGATGTGGTAGACCATTTCTTTTCCTTGTTCTTTTTCATGCTTTGTGATCTGGATCATTGATCTTTGTTTGCTTTTTTTGTCATTAGCCGTGAGACAATCATTGTTATTTGACGGGAACATTTTCTTTGTCTTTGATCTTTGTTTTCTTTTCTTTATCTTTTTCCTTGTTATTTTTCATGATAGTAATGACGTCTTGGTAAACATTGAAGGGGTTAAATAACGAAAAAGAAATATAAGGATATAGGGTGAAAAGAAAGAAGCCTTCCATACACATTAGACAAAACTAGGTCAATACATAAACTCATAATCACAAAGATAATGTCTAGTATTGAAGAAAGTCATCATGGACCTAGTGATGCAATGCACATCCCTTCTCAGCCATTCAAATTTCTCTCAAAATATACTTGTCTCACTTGTCACGGAGATACAGACGTTATCTATTGACATCTCACTTCGAGATTGTTGATATTGAAAAGGTGGCAGTCGGCTCTAGCCTCCGATCACTAAAACCAAAGTGCATAAATCGAGTCTAGAGCTGAAAGAGATCAATATGTAAATCTCATTAGGACACAATGTCAAAAATACGCTTTTTTCACAAATAAGAACACATGTGTATTAAAGAGTCCTACGCATTATTCTTGTGATCTTGCAAGAACATTCAGAGTGATGCTCTTTAGCATTTCACAATGATGAATATAAATCCTTCCAGTGTCAACATCAAACAACACCGCGGTAGATGACATGGGAGATCTTGTAAAAGATCAAACATGTGATAACTGGAAATCCAATGCGATTCAGACTTATGAATTGATGAGATACACCCAAAATCATTATTGCTTACTTCATAGTGTGAATAAATGGTTAACCTATATTCGTCCGTTATCCTTACTTGTATGGGAATTTGGATATAGGAACAACTGTGGAATATCAAAAAGCTTCGTTAGTGTCTCTTGATGTGTCAACTTTAGATAAACTACATTTTCAGCTAGAAAACTTGTTATGGAGATTCATTCATGAATCGAATCTTGATGACGCATGTACAATATTTATACTGTAAAATGGTCCTCACGCAATCAGAGGCTAAAGTTACCAAAAATCATATGTGATTTTGTCATTTAGTGTCTAGGAAAAATATAACATTTAGTATAGGTTTAATTTTTCTTAAATTTCAGTCTTAGACCCGTTTTACCGGGTGCGTTTTACCGTTTCTTTTCGTTTTACATTCAAACGACCTCCGTTTTAGTTCTAGTTTTCTTTATTTTTCAAATTAACTTAATTAGAATTTAATTTTGATTTTTAATTTAATTTAGCATTTATTTTCTTAATTTTTAGTATTTAGGTTTCCCGATACCTGATTCTGTTCCCCGTATTTTTAGTATAGATTTAATTTTAGGATTTCCCTATAACTAATTTTGTTTCCCGTAGTTTTTAAGATCTCCATTTCCTATATCTATTTCCCGTATATTAAATTAGGTTTTATTTAGTTAATTTTAGTTGTAACTATATCAGTGTTTCCATCATATCTAAATATTCTCCATCATTCAATTTCTCATCAAACCAGGATTACTTTCAATTGCAGCCTCGTTGGGACATACGACCCGGGAATATCTCTTCCGGAATCTTTTTATCATTGATTCTTATATATTTAATCTCTTTGTGTAGATTTTGACCCTTTTGCCTTGGTTAAGGGCATTTGGTTGAGATTTGCATTTGTGTTATTTTATATATATATACTATTCCACGAATCAATCACCACAAGGACGATCATTGCAATAACCTATATCACTTTGAGGGGCCAAAATTGCCAAACCACCAAACTCTTACCCTGTAAAAAATCTACTGTTTATCTTCCCCCATATCCCGCCAAATTTGAACCAGTACTATTCCCCTTTCTTCTCACCCTTGTCCACCCACACCAGGACCACAACCCAGCTGGCATCCACCTTGGGAATCCCCAATTACCTAATTCGTCTAAGGAAATTGACAAGTTATAGAGGGTTATGATCAAAGGACGTGGGCAGCACTCAAACTAAAGGGCTATGATCAATTTGAAACTTACCCCACACAACAAACACAACTATGATCCCTCTCAGCAAAGTAACACACAACCTAGAATCTTCTTAGCTCTAGTATTTATAGGTTCCTTGTAAGCCCGAATGAGGCACTTAGTCTTTTTACCTAGTTATTTCTCAGCTTATTTTAGTCTTAAATTAGCTTAATGTACTTTTGTTTTTCCTTGAAATGTTTTAAATCAATGAAATTTGAAGTTTGGTTCTAAACCTGTCTTCTAGTTTTCAGCTCACTTTATGTTTTAAAAGCTCTTTATAAGCTCTCTCATAAGCTCACATAACCTGGTTTAAATCTTACTTAAGCTTCTGACTTAAGCACTATAAGTTTTTCAATAACTTATAGTGCCTAAGTCCACTTTTTAAACTAAAAAAGAAAAAAAATCACTCAAAAAGCTCTTGGATGATAAGCTTGAAATGGAGAGGCTTATGTTATTTACTGGCTTGTATAAATAAGCCAGAGCTTGTTGATAAGCTCTATTGAGCATTTGTGTCCTTGTTTAAGCAAAGGACAAAGGTACACCCTCTTTTTCCATTTTTAGCTTATTTGTATTTTTAGCTTATCATTTGCTTAGTACTGCTTATTATCTGCTTATATAGGCTTATTAATGATGTTTTATGCTTATTTAGCTTAGATTGTAGTTTAAATATTAAGTGTGCAAGTGTTTAATATAATCTGTCTTGAATAGCTCAAAAATTAGCATAATGGTGTAGCTTGTAATTTTGGCTTATTGGACTGTTAAAACTTGTTTTAAGGTTTTTCTCATGTTGTCTTTGAAACTGTGGCTCAAAATTATTTTTAAAATGCTCCTTTGATTTAGTTATTCAAAACCTGGTTTTGAGTTTTGTTTTAGTGTTCATTTTTGATTCCTAATGCAGTAGTGTGTGTGCCTATTAGTTTAGTTTCATTTTAGTCAAAATCTGTCCAAGTCAACTTAAGTCTTAATAAGCCATTTTTAATCTTAGATTTCAGATAGTCAACATAGGATTTAGGACTTAAAATTGGTGTACAAGTAGGTTTTAAGTCAAACTCCATCTGTTTTCATTTAGTTTTCATTTTGAAGCTTATTTGCCAGCTTATTTGTAGGCCTGCTTATTGCCTTTTGTCTTTGCAAAATTGAAAAGTCGGCATATGCTGTCTGAGTAAGCCCATTTCAATTGACCTTTTAGTAGCTTATTTGACTTTCAAATTTATTTTTCTTTGCTGATTTTTGTAGCCCCTTGGACAATATTTAAGCTAGTTTAAGCTTTAAGCCATTAGGTCCCTCTAGGTGCTTAAAAATAAGCCCCCAAAGGTGCCCTTTGGCTGTTTGTCTTCTTGCTTTGTGCCTTTTTGCTTATCTGAAATTCTGGCTTATCTGCTTGTTTGAATTTGCTTATTTTAGTGCATATTTGCTTAATAGGAGTAGTATACTATCTGTCCTTGCTTATTTGTCAATTCCACTTGCTTATTTGACAAAACATTGCCAACCAGTTTAAGACATTTAGACTTAGTGCAATTAAACTAAATTCTGACAGCTTATTTTCCATTTTCCTGTGCTTATTTTCATTTTTGTAAAAAGTAGCTTTTATTAAAGTTGGTTAATTTAGTGAGCTGTATAAGTTTTAAAATTTCAAAAAAAAAAAGAAAAAAAATATTTTATCAAAAAGGGAGACCCAATGATTCGAACCCTGGACCTCCCCTTTCATACCAAAGCCTCATACTCACACTCTGCTACCAAACGTGCCCTTGGGTCTTTTCAGCCTAAGTTTGCACACATATTCCTTTTAACCCTTGTTTTCCTTTTAAGCTACCAGTCACTTTTGGCTTATTTCTTGCTTATTCAATTAGCCATTGTCAGCGCTTTTATTTTTCTTGCATCCAACACACTCTAAACTAATTTTTTGCATTTTCTCATATTTTTCCCAATTTGTTTACTATTTTTAATTAATTTTTCTTTTCAAAACAGTTTTTAATTCATAATAAATTATTAAAAAGTCAAAAAAAATAAATTTCTTTTTTAGAAAATTTTCTTTTAACATTTAGGACTTAGAAAAATTAGATTTGCTTTCGTAGGGTTAAAATTGAAATTTTTGATTTTTTAAAGATGAATCCCGTTCATGTTTTTAGTGTTTTTAAGCTTAAATCTCTCCCGTTTTTGGTCTATAGAAAACCAATCATAATCTTGTTCTATTCAAGCATCGATTCTCAAAATGCCTCTCGACTTTCAATTGCATTCCTCGTTGGGGATAACGACCCGAGAATCATACTCCCGGATTACTATAATTGTATTTTTTGATTCTTACCATATATTTATATATTTATAAGTATATTATATATATATATATATATATATATATATATATATATATATATATTTATATAAGGTATAGTCAACTATAATCAGCGTAACTACCTCATTCCAGCTCCGTCACATTCATAGACACATGCTCATACATCAAATGTCAAAGATAAATACATGGTGAAAGCTCAAGTACATGTCATAATATTCTTCAGCAAGTCAGATTGTCAAGAACTTCCTCAAAGAAATCAAGAACAAGATACCATGTCATTAAAGTCAAACAAAGAAATATTTTATGGGGAGATTGTTAGCCTTGATAAAATAAGAGTAATTGCTAGCTTTCAAGTCATGTATGAGCATGTTGGTCGGCAAGAGATGATGCAAGATTTAAAGATCTCAGAACACAAAGTCATAAGACGAAGGCTAAAGATCAAAGATCACAAAGCATGAAGGAACAAGTCTACTACAAAGAGAACCTCTAACGGGAAAAGGCAAAGAGTTCAAATATAACCTCTAAATTAGGGGAGATTGCTAGCCTTAGAATTATTAAAGTCAAACAATAATGTATTCGGTCATTTTAGTAAGTGTCAGTCTTAGTTGGTAATAGGTTGGTCGGGTTTCACGGGCTTGGACAATAAGCTAATATTGTCTATGTATCGGGCCTTAAGCCCAACAAAAACCAAGCCTAACCCAAGGTTTGTAACCTTAGGCGTCCATATGTGTCTAGAATTATAAATACAACCCTCTTCTCATGTGGAGAGGGTGTCGAATTTCATTTTCAAAATAGAATTCCTTCCACCATCTTTTCTCTCTCTAATTTCTATCAACCAAAATTCACCTCTCTCTTTCTCTGTCACCGAAATTCATCTTCTTCCATATGATCATATTTAGTAGTTGTGTTATGGATTAGTCATGGTTCCTATAAGTTGACTACGACAGGCTCACGTCCTAGATGAAAAAACAAATGTTGGCAAGGCAAATCATTTCCACACCCAACTGCTCTTCCATTTTTGCACAACAAAATGACACGGCCAAAATCTAAAACAAAGAACACCGATCAAACATAAGGCATACACACAAATTCAAAAAACATCCGAATAGCAAATAAAACATACCTTGCAACAGTCACGATCACACAGATGCAAAAACAACTAGTCTTTTACCAGAAGGACACCACATGTCCAAATTCACAAAAACAAATTCATAGACACATACCCAAATTTACCTCACTAGCTGCAAAAACAGAGACTGACCTGCCAAAAAATGTTACATTCAATCATCGTCCCATTTTACGCTACAAAAAAACAAATATAAGAGCACCAATAAGTACATACCACACAAGCTTGTTAGAGACCAATTTAAACAACATGCAACAAACAAACAAAACATGCGTTACAACATCCGTAATCATACCAGGTAAAAAAACAACAACAATTTTACCAAAATAACACCACACAACCAGTTTTATACCTAAAAACAGAGTATACACAAATCATGCATTCGTTGCAAAAATAGAGGCTGCCAATGCAAATCAATTTAAAACCCAAACATCTTCCCATATGGAAAGGGAAAAACTGTCTACGAAATTAGTATCAGTAACAACAAACTATACACAAATCATTTAGAAAAATTCAAAGCCCGCTTAAAAATATAAGACACACAACAACCCACCCCCCCCCCCCCCCCCAAAAAAAAAGATTATACCACTCACAACCCCACCCAGGAATAAATAGGAGAGGTTTTATCAAAGCGATACGACATGACACTCATTTAAGAAAAAGACACACACTAACAAACACATTACCTCAGATACGAAAATAGTGGCTGTTACGCCAAATCAATTTTACACTCAAACAACCATCCATTGATTTTCCTTATGAACCTCTATTCTTTCAGAAAATACATGAGTTAAAAGTGTCAACAATTTTGTAGTTATGGCCGTATTTTTTCCTAGAAAACAAATCTTAATCTGCCACAGTTTTTGTAAAACCACAACCAGCGTTGGCAAGGAACATACCCATGTATAACCTGTGATTATTAGGGCTGATTTGACGATTGTTGTTTTAACAAAGCGACATGACACGCCGTCCATAAAAAACATAAAACACACGGTTAGAAGTTAATTTCCTCAAATGCAATCATAAAGGCCACCTAAATGAATCACTTTCATACAGAAACATACTTCCATTTTGTAGTAAATGGAAGAATGTTTTGATCTGAAACTAATACGTCCAGGCAGCCTCAGTTTTAGCATTTCAGGTAATATATTTGTTGGCATTTGCTTCTGTATATTTTAAATGTATGTCGTGTCAAATCGCTATGTTAAAACAACAAACATGAAAGGCTC
>BQNB010104922.1:0-20946 GCA_026074375.1 Tanacetum coccineum
TAATAACAAGGAAACACACAAGAATCTATACAATGTCAAATGATTTCAATACCACTAGGTATGAAAATTTTGACAAATACTTGTGATAGCATTCTTATTTGATGTTGACTTTTAAAGGTTAATGAATAACGATTCTTTATGATCAGAGTGGCGCAGCAGAAGCATGGTAGGCCCATAACCCATAGGTTTCATAAATCAAAGTATTTCATCCACCCAAGTTTTATTAGAATCTGGTGAAATTCTATTGGCTATCATCAAGAGGTGTGATCTTGAAAATAAGTAGACGTGTGAAAAGAGGTAATTATAATTATGGTGTACAACATAATTATAAATGCATCACACACGTGAACTTGTGACCTTGATTAACCTAAATTCATACCCAGTACCTATCTCTAAACAATACCACTATAACTTTCAATTAAATCTCGGGACGAGATTTCTGTAAGGGGTGGAGACTATAACAACCCAAGAATTTTCATCAAATGCAAAACCTATTTTACTATTATCACAATTGTACGGGGAAATTTTTCGCTTTATTACATTACTTGCATTGTCAATATCTCAGTATGTCATGTAACTTGCATAACTAAAGTAGACGAGCTCACGCAACCTATCTATGTTTTTTTTTTTTTTTTTCTTCTTTTTTTTTTTTTTTTTTTTTTTTTCTTTTTTTTTTTTTTTTTTTTTTTTTTTTTCATTTTTATATCCACCTATGACATAACTAAAGTAGACGATCTCTACGCAACCCTATCTATGACAATCCTGTCTTCATACATGTCAAGCAAACATCATAACATGTCAAGTCAATATCATCCTATCATCATTACAAAGTACATTATTCCTATAATGTACCATTCACAACGTTATATCTAAACGGGCTTTAAACCGTTATCATATACCTCTAAACCCTAATTCCATGAATGATTAATATCTAAAGTGAATGCACAAGCCACTAAAGCATATGTACAAGCAATATAACATCTCATTTGAAATATAAAATCTCTTCAAGTCAAAGTACAAGTCTCTAAAAGCTCAATGTACAAGTCATTAAGCATGACATCTAAAATAGCCATTCTACCTTCATTTTCATTCTAATTTCTTCACCATCACTTGTTTCAAGCTACTACCCACAATAATAAAATGTGGTAAACCCTAATATTCTACTCATAAGCTTTCATACACATTTTACACTCAAAACCCTAATTCAAAAAGTCAGAAACCCTAACCCGAGCAAAATAGTAAACCATGACTCATTTCTTCATTTTTATCCATTGTAAACCTAAACCAATACTTAAATAAGTTATAATAACATAAATTACAACATCTCATCATATTCCTCATCCTTTCATCATCTACATCCATTAATACAAGAAAAATAAAAATCCAGAAAACCCGCCCATAATTGTAACTTTGACCCGTTTACTCATTTTCAGACTATCTCATTCTCAAATAAAAACCAAGAGTCATTGTAAACCCATAAAATGAGTTTACAAACCTTTATCCATCATTATCCATCCTTGCTTCAACAATGTACGAGAATTACAAAGCTAGAAAACCCTAAAAGCCTTATATGAACCCTAATTCCAAGCCACAGCTTATTCTACCAATTTCGACCTATTTTAACTTAAACCAATGATCAAACTTCATTGATAATCCTTTATATAAGCCCTAGGATCTGTATTCCATCATTCCTAATCAAAATCATACGAATTATAAACCAAGAAAGTCAAGAAAACCCTAAACAAGCCCTAGTTGAACCCGTGACCCCATTTCTTCAATTCTAACCCGTTTTAACCCAAACCAATTGCTAATATTTGTTAATCCTTCTTATATTAGACCTTAGGAACATATATTAACCATCCTTAATCAATTACACACGAAATATGAGCTTGAAAACTTGTAAAACTTTTGTCGAACCCAAAACAGACCCGAACCCCTTCTTTATCATTTTTGACCCATTTAAAACCAAACCATGTGCAAATAACTTCCATGAACCCCTTCTGATAGAACCCTCAAGTAGCTTAATCACTTACCCTCCCCCCCCTCCCACCTGATCTTACCTTTCCATGGCCAAAATTGAAGACACATGATGGACTTGTTGTCCATCTTCTAGCCGTGACACCCAAACACCCCTAAAAACCTTCCACCTTGCTTACCTAGCCTCCATAGCCCCTCATACTCATCATATAGCTTCTACTCATTACCCTCTATCCCTTACACACATCCCATATCAGATAATAAGCATACCTTGGCCTTTAAGGGTCCTTTACCTATAAATAGGAACCATAACACTTCATTTTTCTTCATCCCCCACTTCCTCCTCTGTAACCCTTACATAGAAGCAATACTTTGCTCTAATAGATCCTAGGTGATCTTAAGAAGGCTCAAGTTCAGAAAGGAAGCAAAAGAAACTAAAAAACAAAGCCTGGGAGTCGTTATTCTAGGCGTACGAAGCCGAAAGTCCCGATTCTGACCCGTTTCCAAGCCATAACCAAGACCATCTCTAAACTTATGATCAGTTTTATACCATCATAATGTTAATAAGATCATGGGCTAAACTCATACTATAAGCTTGAACTCAAAAAAAACCTTGTTTATACCTTTTTGATCCAAACCGTACACTCAAAACCATAATTTCATGTTTTAACTTAACTAAGAGCTAAACTTGTAAAACTATTGCTAATAATCTAACCTAATAAGGCTTATATAATGTTAAAATAAGGCTATTTGATAAGTCCATGAAAGAATTAAATCTTAAAATATAACACCCTGTTATTTTCAAGTCTTTTACGACGTCAATAAATGTACTATTCATTTTTAGTATTGTATCGCGTTCTTTAATTTCAGAATTAATTTTAAATCGCGTAAGCCAAAAATTTGCGTTCAATTGTAAACGGGCCATCAAACAATAAATTTTACATCAAGCAAGTTTATATAATTATTTTGAGGATAATAATAACTTTGTTCATTTTATTTTTATCGGATACGAAAAGGTATACTGTTTTCGCGATAAATCGTTAGGCCGCTCCGGAACCACAAAAACTTTCCTACGCTTCAACAAATACCCACTTTTATACCCAATACATAAAAATTACATAAATATATCATATATATCTTTGTTTTGCCGAAAATAATACAACATGTATGAATATATACATGAAAAATTTACATGATACTTGCAACTTGGTCAATCTCATGCCATACCACTTTATGGCACACCATACCCCCCATCCCTACCATCCCTTGACCCATAACTAAGACTAAGGCCATCCCTAGGACACCCTTATGTCTCCTTGACCAAGTATACATCTTATATACATACAACTAACACATACATCACCAACACTTAGATAAAATTCACAAAACTCCCTCTTTTACTCCTATATTGGCCACGGCATTCAAGCACCTCCCACACAAATCCATACAAAATTTTCTACAACCCTTACACTTCTATATACACATATCCTAAGATGTACTAAGGCATTTGCAAGCATTGGTTAACCATTTCCAAGTTATAATCAAGAAAAAGGAAGCTAGGGTTTAGTGAAGGAAAGTAAGGGTTTATAAAGTGCAAGTTTGGTTTTTGTGGCTAAACAAGGGTTTAGTACTTGTTCATCATCACCATCATTCTTCTTAAGGTCCATTTAAACTCTTTATGTTGCTATAACTTTCATTATTATGCATATGATATTTCTATTTAGCTTATATCACCATTTAGGTTTTAATCATGAAAATAAAGTTTTCACTTGAAATGACCACATGGATTACTTATACATATTTTGTATGTTAATACTTACATATGTTAAAAAGGATAGAAAAATGTGTAACATATTGTTTTGGTGTAAACATATTATAGGATTACTTAGGGTTTTCATAACTTCATAATATGTTTCAACATAAAGAAATACATAAGACATGTTAATATTGATTATGGACTTTTAATCATGTTAATATAACACTAAAATAAGTTCATATGGAAAGAAATGCACTTATACACACTTGGTAATGTATAAAATGATATTGAGAAAACTAAAAATTAAGTTTTACTTAAGTAATGGTTATGGTTTTAAAATAGAATAATGGATTTGTTGACATAAGTAACTTGGACACATAAGGACTATTATGGACAAATGAGACATCATATATGTATGATTTATAAAGTATATGATATATGAAGACTTGTGGTAAAATACAAAAGGAATAAATATAAAGAAAAGATCATAAATGGACTTTAACTAACAAGCATAAACATCTGTCCCAGAAAAGGTTACAAATGGAGTCAACAAGCTCAAGCAAAGTTGCTGTCCCAAATTCGAATTTTTGCATACTTATTTTATATTTTTATAAAATAATACATTTCACGACGATTCCGAAAAAGTAAGAAACTTGTTAAACGGATTAATAACGAAAAAGTTACGTTAAAAACGAGTTATACGTTAATAAACGATGTCGTAAGTAAATTTTTATAAAAACATTTTTATAAAAATTATAAACAGCAAGGGTTGATATTTTTAACAAATAATACATATTTTTAGGATTCCAAAATGATAAGAATCGTAATTTTTCAATTAATAACGAACGAGTTATGAATTTCGCGAGTTTACGACAAATAATACTTTTATAAAACTATTTTTATAAAAGTTACTATTCATGACAGAAAGTTATATTTTTGTAAACCTCATAAAAATATAGAACTTTCAAATACGAGAACGTCCTCGAAAGAATCGTTAAAAACGGAGCTATAACGAATAAAATACGACATTTACGGGTTTTACGACGACGAATACGATTTTTATAAAGCTCACGTCTGATGTGAACAGTAAAAGTTACTGTTCACCAGTAGGTCCGAAATTCAAAAATGTCAATTTATGATAACTCGTCTTGATACGAAAAGATGGACATAAGAAACGCGAGAATCGGGTTTAAAACGCGAAAGTTACGCCAGTTTTACTAAACGGTAATTATAAACGTTTTAACTTATTAAACACAATTTTACCAAAACCATTAGTTGGTGATTGAGCTATATAGAATATTATGTGGTTATCAAAGTACTATATTACTAGGGAGTTTCATAATGAGGCCTCTTCGGATGGCGTTTCGACGAGTTGTTGGATTTACGATTTAAAGTGTCCTAACTCCTCGAACGTCATGTCATGACCTCTTTAATTATGATAGCCCGAACGATAGTACAATGTAACAACTATTAGATTATATTCAATGTTGTTAGACTAAGTACTCAGTACTTACACGACCTTAATTTAATTAGGTTGCATTTGATCAATTCGCGTGGCGCGTTAATTGTGATACACTCGACATTACTCACTCAAGGTGAGTTCATAGCCCCACATTTTACATGCTTTTGTTTTACAAAGTTTTTGGGGTGAAAAACATGCAATGCTTTACAATTGGACACAAGTAACAGTTCATGTTAAGATTATGTGTTGCCTAAGTAGCGATAACCCATATCTGAGCCCATTATCATGAACTGTTAATTGTGAGCGCGAATGTTATTAATAGATCTATTGGGTTTGACAACCCCGTTCGGGTGATTAGCTATCACTAGACAAACGAACGTATACCATGTCGAATAAAGGATGTTGCGGGTTAGAACATCATCACGGGCAATGTAGGCCATTAATTTGGTATTCATACACGTCAAGCTTCAGTGTCATGAGCTTAGAGCAACGTAATTACATTTATATGATATCTGCATCTGTTGCATTATCATACACTTGGGGAAATCTTGTGGTCCTACAATATATGATTTATCAAACCTATGAATTCACCAACATATTGTTGACGTTTTAAAGCAATGTTTTTCAGGGGATCAATAAGCACAAGGTGCGATGGATACATTGGTGGTTTTGATATGGATGTCTTGCATTAAAGATTTTGTCGCATTTCATTTTGTTAACTGTTATGGGCGGAAAATCTTTGTATTTTGATTAAGTGAACAAGTTAAGCTTCGGGCTTATGTAACAAATATTGTGATAAATCCAATGTATCGTTTTCAAACGACTTTTTGGTCGTTCTATATATCTCTTGTGTTGTTGATCCATAAAGTAACACGCCCCGGACCCATATTCCGCTGCGACCCAATTTGGGGGTGTTACAGATTGGTATCAAGAGCCAAGGTTATAGAGAACCAGGTCAAATGTTTTTGCTGGACTATAACCGTTTTCAAGAGTTGTTTTTATAAACAAAGGGATTACACGGGACATACATATGTGCATACATTCATGCATACACTACTTGTTGCATTAGTTGGTTGGACTAGATGCATTCATAATTAATATACATGTTATAACTATAAATGTATATTACTATAAGAGTCTTATATGGAATACTAATATAAGCTATCTTTGGATTTTCAGATTTAGTCATGTCAGATTCTGAGGAATCGGGGATCACGCATACGACAGTATCCAGTCTATATGAGGACCTATCCGATATAGGTTCACCACGAGCCGATGATCATGAGTTACTCGAGCCACCTTACATGCTAGAGGACCCGTACGCAGAGGCCGCTTTTCAGGCACCACCCTCACCTGACTATGTTCCAGGTCCAGAGCTTGCTGATGACGAGATCGTTGCGGGGGACCAGCCATATGCTGAGGACGCCTCACCTATGGCACACTCACCTGATGATGTTCCGGAGTCTGATCCTGAGGCAGATCCGGAGGAGGATGACGATGAGGACCCTGAGGAGGATCCTATCGACTATCCTGCTGACGGAGGAGATGACGGAGACGATGAGATGGACATTGAGGAGGATGAGGATGACGACATGGATATCGAGACTGATGAGGAGGATGAGGATGATGAGATGGATATTGAGATGGACGAGGAAGGAGGGTATGCACCTAGCTCTTGAACTAACCAGTACGTTGTTTGCTTTACCAGCTACTGCCCCATCGCGCGCAGGGGAGAGCTGAGCCATTTGAGACAGATGAGTTGCGGCCACACCACCACCCTCATACTGCATATGGGGGGGGCTGACAGCTAGGTTTTCCATCCCAGAGCCGTTACCAGTACACAGCATGGTCCGATTTTGACGGTTGCCAGATTACTTCTTTATCTTCCCCACCTGCATCACAACTATCTCTATGTCTTCTTCACCACCACAGTTTCTTTACCAGTATCAAAACCCCACCTGATTTTGCACCACCAACCTTGCCTAGATCAGCTCCTACTTCATTCCCAACACTATCATACCACTGACACTCATAGAGAGGGCAGACCCGAGGTTACACTACCCACCTCAGATGGGTGTTAGGTCTCGCAACTGGGTCCCGGGTATGGGTCGGAGAGAGCTCCGCATCTGCTTGCTGATAGGACCAAGCTGGTGGAGTTTTAGGGCAGAGTACGGGGCTTTGATTGCCACTGAATGGACAGAAAGGGTTAGGCGTGACCTAAGGGAGGTATGTTGGATATGGGATCATAGATTCATGGGAGGAGATGGTTGAGACATTACCGGGAGCTCCAGTTAGTACTGATACAGAGTTGGGTGCACACATGAGAGAGTTTGAGTCGTTGGTTAGACGAGATACAGATGAGATTTAACGAGGGTTGGATGATGAGCAGGGGCAGAGACAGTTATTGGCCGGTCGGGTCAATATGTTGTTTCGGGATAGACGTACTCATGCGCATACACGTCAGCTCATGGAGACCGAGGCTGGCATGTCCAGAGAGGCTTGGAGACGAGCTATGGATTCGAGCGATCTTGCTCATGGAGGGGTTATATCTCTACGGACCACAGTCTATGCACAGATGGAGGAGATCACAGAGTTACAGTCAGCCGATCGTAGGAGGCAGAGAGCGATGTCAGAGTTGCTAGAGACAGACCGCAGGAGGCGGGAGGAGATGAGAGAGCTGAGAGCTGCTGATCGCACTCGACAGCAGCAGATTGTTCAGACCTTGACTGCTTTATGGAAGACATTATCAGAGGGAGTTGGCGTTCCACTACAGGGTCTAGTCACAACATTTTTGCATGGGACAGGTGTTGACATTGCAGGACAGCGTTGCTACCTTTACTAAGGGGACAGCAGGGACTCGCTGGGGGTCCTGCACAGCCAGAGCTACCAGAGGACACTGGCAGCAGTTCTTAGATTAGATTTTGTTATGGCTAGTCATTTTGTATATAGCCTACTAAGTATTACGGGTTTTATCCCGGCTAGTAAGGCTTTAGGTTGTTATGTTTATTTTGTAACCTAAACATTATTATCTTTTGTATCAAACAATCATGTATGTTTTTCGGTTATATATGAAATTGTAGTATTTTGTCATGTTTAAATCGAATTAGGATAAATGAATGTCGATTTGGTTTATCATTGTTTAATTACATTTTCAATTGTACATTTCACTGTGTGATGTGATCTCACTTTAATTTTCATGGATATGTCATGTCGTGGTTATGATTTTATGAAATCTAACAAATATTGTATTTTCTTATGATTGAAGAAAATGGCACCAAAAAGAGCCGTGAGGACAACACGAGCCACGACCACACCAAACCCAACAGCAACCACAACCACTAATGTCACCGATGCCCAACTCCAAGCTATGATCAATCAAGGAGTCAGTGCCGCCTTGGCCGCACGTGACGCAACCAGAAATGGCACTGATAGCCATTCTTCGGGGACGGGTGCCAGGGGATCTGAACGTGTTGCTCGGGAATGCACTTACCAGGATTTCATGAAATGCAAACCTCTGTATTTCAAGGGCACCGAGGGAGTGGTTGAGTTAACCCAATGGTTTGAAAGAATGGAGACTGTCTTTCGAATAAGCAATTGCTCGGCGGAAAATCAGATCAAATTTGCTACCTGTACTCTGTTAGCAGGTGCCTTGACATGGTGGAATACCCATGTTATGACTGTTACTCATGATGTTGCTTATTCAATGACTTGGGTGGATCTGAAGAAAAAGATGACTGATAAGTATTGCCCACGAAATGAAATGAAGAAGCTAGAAGCTGAGTTGTGGAACTTGAAGGTAATAGGTACTGATGTGGTCAAATACAACCAACGTTTTCAAGAGCTAGCACTACTTTGTGTTAGAATGTTCCCCGAGGAGGCAGACAAAATTGAAAGGTATGTTGGTGGACTACCTGACATGATCCATGGGAACATCGTGGCTTCGAAGCCAAAGACCATGCAGGAGGCTATCGAAATGGCCACAGAATTGATGGACAAAAGAGTCAATACCATTGCAGAGAGACAAGCTGAAAACAAGAGAAAGTTAGAAAACACTTCCCGAAGCAATCAGAATCAACAACAAGTTAATGTCCAATAGTACTTTTCTACGTTTCTAATATAATAATGCTTATTAACATAATACCTTGTCATTCAATGAAAGAACTTCGGCTTGTGACAAACTCAAACGCTTGTGGAAGAACCAGTGGAGTTCATGGATCGAGAAGTCAAACAACTAAAACAAAGTCGTATTCCTATAGTCAAAGTAAGATGGAACTCTAAAAGAGGACCAGAATTTATGTAGGAACGCAAAGATCAAATTCGTGCCAAGTATCCACATCTGTTTTTCAGCATCACTCGACATCCAACTAAATATGGACGGATTTCTTTTAAGGGAGAGACTATAAACAACCCGTTAATTTTTCATCAATGTTATTATCATCTATTAAATTAGATGCACTGTAATATCCATCTATTATTTATATACAACATCCTTTTTACAGGGATTTATTTTGCTTATACTTCATTAGCAACGTAACTTGATTCCTCTAAGTAAGGTGCTCATGCACCCTCCTCAATAGCAATTCTATATATATGTTTATATCCTGTAACATCCTAATATGTCATGTTTATTTCTGAATTTCATTTTTCTACCAGTAAATTATCCATTTTAACTTACCATTTCAACGTTATATAAAAACAAACTTATTCATTAACGTTTATGATCAAAACCCTAATTATATGTATGTATACATATAAAAATGAATGTGCAAACCTTCAAGCATGTGTACAGTGTATCACAATGAACAACATTTGAATTATATTTCCCTCCAAGTCCAAGGTCATCAAACTCATTTAAGCTCAATATTCAGTCAATTAATTGCAGAAAACCAAAACTAGGTCATTTTTACCTTCTAAATCACTTTAGTTTATTACCACCACTCTCGCACAAGGTACAAGCAACTTAATGCATGAATCCTAAACTCTAAACTAAAAACCTAAGTCATCTTAAAACCCTAATCTAAAACACTAAACCCTAAACGAAACCCTAAAACCCTAATTTCACTTTAAACCTAAAACTAAACCCTAAACCTTAAAACTAAACCCTAAACCTTAATCCTAAAACATAATCTTAACACTAAACCTTAATCCTAAACCCTAATCTATCCTAAACCCTAACCCTAATTCGAATTCAAACTAAAAATCCTAACCCGAAACCAAAAACCAACCTGACACCCTCTTTTCTTTCATTTTTGACCCATTTACACCTAAGCTAGCAACCTAGCACCTCAAGCACCTCTATGACCTCACTACCATGTCACCAAGCAAGCAACCAAGCACCTCCATCACCACCCTTGGCCACCAAGTTTGTTTTGTCACCTCCTTGTCACCCCTTTGTAAACCGAACCCCTTGTACACCTTCCACCACTCAAAGCTAGTTTCTAGCTCACCATACTCACCCTATCTACACCCTTAGCTGCCCTTAGTCACTACCCTAACACCCTTGGTCCTTACTTCAAGCTACAAACCTTGGCCACCAAGTTTTTGAACCACTATATAAGCCGAATCCAAGCACCCTTTCAAAACACACCTCAAATCTTCATCACAAACACAAATGGAGTTATATCTCAGCCAAGGAAGAAGTAGAAGGTCCGTAAGATCAGAATTGAAGCCAAGAACCAAAAGGAAGAAGCCCTTAAAGTCGTTACTAGGCGTACGAATCCAAAAAACCCCATTTCGACCCATTTTAGCTCAAGTAAGCTTATAATCTTGTTCAATAAACTCATAATCTATTTTAGAATGTTCATAAGACTCTTAAGATCATATATAAACTCTTGTTTGAAGCCTTGAATCCTCAAACCCATGTGTTTTTTACTAAAACCCTAAAATAAGCTTGCATGGCTTTTTGGACTTGATTTGCAAATGTTTTCATGCATAGGGGTATATATCGTAACTTTCTGAAATTTATAACTAGAGGGGCTAAAAATGTCATTATTCTAAAGTTATAACTATAAGGACCTATCTTGCCAAGTTCTAAAGTTAAAGGTTTAAATTATATATACTTATTATATAAAGGACTAAACTTGTAAAAGTTTATAAATCAAGGGTATATATTGCCATTTTTGCAAACTTAAAAATATAAAATATAATATTTTTATATAAATTATAAAAATATATATTAATATTATAAAACCCGATTTTATTAAAACCCGACACATTAATCGTTATTAATCATCGATCGACGCATTATAAAACAATTACGTTATATAATTAACGTAACTTATCATCGACTAGCTTTTGAAGAAACTTAAAAATCTTATCGTATCACGTTACTAGGGAGCTTCATGTGAGGAGTTTCATTTGGGTATACGTTTTGACGAGTTTGCTGGATTTACGATTTAAAGTGTCCTGGCTCCTCAAACGTTTACTACATGACCTCTAAATTATGATGGCCCGAACAGTGATACAATATTTCCATAAATTAATAAATCAAAGTAATACGTTAAACTTTATAAAGTTTTGAAACATAAACCATCACACTAAGACTTGACATATTACCCCAGGTTGCGTGACGAGGCCGTTACTTTCACTTGATATACTTTTGCCATCAATCAGATTTTCCCTGTTAAGGTGAGTTCATAGCCTCGCATTTTAAATCTTCTAATGTTTTCATAAACCCGCGAGGGGGATACATGTTATAAACCATGAATACGAGTGTTTTTCCAACTGTATGCTATCATGATATATTATTGCCTAAGTCCTTACTTTTGCCATTAAGACCCCACTATCATGAACCGTTAATTACTTTTCGGAGTAAGCGCGAATGTTGTGAATAGATCTATTTGGGACTGAACTCCCCCGTTGGTGTACCTATACTTTCTGGTAACCAAACGCACTTCATTTGAATCACTATGCGGGTGTTTGGCAAAGGCACCCGTTGGGGCAACTACTTGTGATTATTGATTATCTCAAGGTCTCGGTGTCATGAGCTTAGGGCAATAATACTGTTTTCTATAATAATTGTACTCATTGCAATTGTTACACTTATGGGTGTATAACAACGTAACCCACTATTGACTTGTATTCAAACTGTTTAAATATGAATTTCACTAAAACATTGTGTTGACCTTTTTAGCATGTTTATCTCAAGTATTTGAGCAACTTATGGCACGAACTTGAAGATGGCTAAACTGTTATCATTCAAACTTTATATTTTCATGTAAATTTTGGGACCTCTGTTTGTAAAAACTCTGATGAAATAATGAATGATAACTTATCTTTTAAAAACGTCTCTTTGGAGTCGTTTTCTATGATTATAAATGTTGTACTATGAAATAATACCCCAGATTAGCTTCCGCTGCTATATGTTAAAAATGGGGGTGTTATACCCTACTCCAAGAAACCCAAAATACGCTGTATCTAATGCCTTGGATATGTCGTATCGACACCGACTCCAGACCCTATAAATACAAAACTCAAAAACGAGTTTTAAGTGTGCTAAATCATATTCTCGATACCTAAACCACAAAAGTTGATTTTCAGAGGAGAAAAAGAGTAAAAGAGGTCTTGTAACGCATTCCAATCCATAGAAGAAAACATGTAATTTCTTATACTTTTGTAATCGTTCAGTTTTTGGTATCATTCGTTAACTCGGTTAGTTTACCTTAGCTAAGCCATTACTCTTGTATTAGTTATGATGTTTAAAGGCTAATACCTTCGGGTATTAGCCATTATTATGAAGATCTAAATGTTTGGTTTTGTTTATATCTCGATTGCTTAATTTATCGTTGTATGCTTGTTTATGTTTATCAATTTATACTTGTTTACGTGCTTTTGTATGCGACCTATCATTCAACTGGATCTAGTGATACGGACCAAGTAATCTAGATGCTGGGATAGCTATCCATATACATATAGAAATTTTAAATACACTAGATCATAGGATCTACAAATATTGACCTTCAAAAATCGTGCTACATGATTACGTTTTGGCTAAACAGTTTAACAGAAAACTGCTGGAAATTGCCTTTGGTTTATTGAACATGTTGACTAGTAGGTGAATCTAGATAATTCAACAAATAATGTTCTGATTCCATTAGATAGTTGGACAAGTGGACTACTAGAGTATAAATTGCCATTAAGCAGTAAGTGGGTAAAGTCTCTATGAGCTAGGGTTTAACAAGATCACCATTGCTTTAATCCCTAAGATAGATTATAATCAGCAAATAAGGATACTTTATGCGGATGCTTTAATTGTGACAGAATTAATGTGTCTAGATCTTAGGATGAAGTCCCACCTAAGTCTAAGAATGATACGCCACTTCAAGATAAGTAATCATTGCACTGAATAAACAAACCAACTTGTAATCGGATTAATAATGGCTAATATAGTTTTCTATCATAAGGCTCGATCGCTCTTTTATCTTTTGTTAATTTGCTTGTGTGGGTTAAAGTGCCTTGAATTGATTGTAGTCACCACCAAACTCGTGCCAGTCTCTTAGACTGAAACCTCCTTTTACCTGTTAGAATTAGGATTAGAACTAACATAGGATTAACATAGGTTTGACTTAGATTAGAATTAACTTAGATTAGATAACCAAAATATTAATAAATTAAGAGATTTAACCTCGCTTCAAGTGTTCGACACCCTACATACCACGAATCTACCACTAACCGGCTACACTGCCCGTTAAAGTGTTGTTTTTTTAAGTTAAAAAAATATAAATTTAAAACTTGAATCATAAAAATATACACCACACAACGACACATCACTGATATAGGTATTTTGTTGGTTATGCTCCTGCAAAGAAGGCTTTTTGAATCTACAACAAAAGAACCTAACAGATTATGGAAAACAATTCATGTTACGTTTGATGAGCTGATAGCAATGGCTTCTGAATAGTTCAGTTAAGGACCCGCGCCTCAATCAATGACTCCTAGAACACTTAGTTCAGGACTCATGCCAAATCCTCCTTCTTCAACACCATATGTCCTACCGACAAAGAATGATTGTGATATCTTGTTCCAACCAATGTTTGATGAGTTCTTTAACCCTCCACCAAGTTTTGTTTCTCTAGTTCCCGCAGCTGTTGCTCGAAGACCTGCTAATCCAACTGGTTCACCTGTGTCAACTTCTCTTAAACAAGATGCACCATCTGCAAGTACTTCATCAAATCAAGAACAAGAACAATCCCCAGTTATCTCTAAAAGTGTTGAAGAACAGCTACAATCTGCACAGTTTAACAATACTCCATTTCAAGACACTCCTTTAGAGGAATCGTACTCAAATGTGCAGTCATCCCACACTCTATTTGAACTTCTTGGTAAATGGACTAAGAATCATCCATTAGCAAATGTGATTGGAGATCCTTCTCGATCAGTCTTCACAAGAAAGCAACTTAAGACTGACGTTATGTGGTCTTATTTTGATGCCTTCCTCACTTCTGTTGAACCAAAGAATTTTAAAGAAGCAATGCTCGAATCCTCTTGAATTGAAGCTATGCAGGAAGAAATACATGAATTCGAGCGACTGCAAGTTTGGGAATTAGTACCTTGTCCTTATTTCGTAATGTTGATTAAACTGAAGTGGATCTTCAAAGTCAAGAAAGACGAACTTGGGGGTGTACTCAAAAACAAGGCTCGATTGGTTGCTAAAGGATACCGTTAAGAGGATGGGATTGATTTAGAGGAACTATTTGCACCAGTTGCTAGAACAGAGGCCATTCGTATCTTCATTGCTAATGCTGCCAACAAGAACATGACAATCTATCAGATGGATGTCAAAACTGCTTTCTTGAACGGCGAGCTTCACGAAGTGGTCTATGTTAGTCAACCGGAAGGATTCATAGATCAAGACAACCCAAATCACGTGTACAGGCTCAAAAAGGTACTTTATGGTCTTAAATAGTCTCCACACGCGTGGTATGGCATGTTGTCCAATTTTCTATTATCACAAGAATTCTCCAAAGGTGCAGTCGATCCAACACTATTCACCAGGAAAGCAGGCCGCGACATCTTATTTATATAAATTTATGTCGATGATATAATATTGGCTTCTACTAATCCTGTTATGTGTGATGAATTTGCTAAAATAATGACTTCTAAATTTAAGATGTCGATGATGGGAAAAAATGTCTTTCTTTCTTAGACTTCAAATTTCTCAAAGTCCTAGAGGCATCTTTAGAAACCAGTCTAACTATGCTCTTGAAATAATAAAGAAATATGAGATGCAATCTAGTGATCTCGTTGACACCCCTATCGTGGACAAAAGTAAACTGGATGAAGATCTACAGGGAAACCAGTCGATCCTACACATTACCCTGGTATGATTGGTTCCCTTATGTATCTTACATCCAGCAGACCAGACCTTGTATTTGCAGTGTGCATGTGTGCCCGGTATCAGGAAAAG
Organism: Tanacetum coccineum; assembly: GCA_026074375.1. Classification (NCBI taxonomy): domain Eukaryota; kingdom Viridiplantae; phylum Streptophyta; class Magnoliopsida; order Asterales; family Asteraceae; genus Tanacetum; species Tanacetum coccineum. The sequence goes on from BQNB010104922.1 coordinate 15,601, forward strand.
CCTACCAAAAAGCAATTACATGCAGTTAAACGGATCTTTTGATACCTAAAAGGAACCAGTGATATGGGTCTTTGGTATTCATAAGATTCTTGCATTACACTAACAGTATATGCAGATGCAGACAATGCCAGGTGTCAAGATACTAGATGAAGCACATTTAGAAGTGCACAATTCTTGGGGGATAAACTTGTCATCTAGTCATCCAAAAAGCAAAAGAGCACTGCTATCTCCAGTACAGAGGCTGAATATATTGCTTTATCTGGGTGTTGTGCTCAAATCTTATAGATGAGATCACAACTAGCAGACTATGAGCTTAAATTCAATAAGATTCCTCTGTACTGTGATAACAAGAGTGCAATTGCTTTATGCTGCAACAATGTTCAACACTCAAGATCCAAGCATATAGATATGAGATACCACTTTATTAAGGAGCAAGTGGAAAATGGAGTGGTGGAACTCTACTTCGTTAGAACAGAATATCAGCTAGAAGACATCTTTACCAAAGCTTTGCCTCGAGAAAGATTCAACTTCTTAATAGAAAAGCTTGGAATAAAAAGCATGTCTCCTGAAACTCTGAAAAGGCTGGCTGAAGAAGAGGAAGAGTGATGGTAGCAACTCTTCAAATATTTTATGTACTATATGTAAATAAGAAAATATAAAAACTTAAAAAGATTTTTCTCTTTTTTATATAAATTTTTTACAAAAAGAAAATACAAAAATATAAAACCAGAAAATCAAATAGAAAAATATAAAAAAAATCAAAAAATATGTTCTCTTGACATGTCTTCTAGAATCGATAATATTCACGACCTTAGAAATGTCATTCAACAATGACACATGGTTGTAAATAAAGTTCGAATAGAAGTTCTAAATGTTTTTTAAAACATGTCAATGGCTTGCTATTATTTCTGATAGCAACCTGGTCCTCATTTTAAAGGCAAGTATTTCGTTAAAAAAACTTGACCTCTCAACGGGAAATTCATTTTCTCCGGTATGAATTACTTCATATTCATACAAAGGCTTGTATATACTTTGCTACACAACCCGTGCTTTCAGAAATTAAGTGTACGTGTCAGGGAATTTATTTTTTCAAAATAAGAGAAATCTTATTTTTGATGGTATAAATGTATTGTTTTATAAAAACATTTCAGTCATATCAATCTCATCATAAAAATATTTTAAAAGAAAATTCTATCACTCAAACAATGACTACAGCTCTTTCAATAGAAAACGGGTCATTATTTGAGGGAGAGAAATGTGCTAATAATTCTTTTAAAATAATGCTTCATAATAAATCACGGAATAAACGGAAAAGATTTTGGACTATAACGGATCAATTCTTGAAGGGGAGTTAATTTAAGTTCACTCATTTGGGCTTAAGATGTTATTTGGTTCAACCTTTAGGGTTTAGAATGCAAAATTTGGGTCTTAGCATTTAAGTTTGCAACTAGAGGGGCTAAAGTTGTCATTCTACTAAAATTGTTTAGGCTTTAGAAAAACTTTAAAAGGAAATAATAAGCCTTGCAATCCATAGGGACTATTTCTGCCAAACGATCAAACCTAAAATCTGATTATATCACATTTTCACTTTCACAAATTCAAAAATTATAAAAATTTACTCACTCCCCTCTATCTATCTCTTTCGTTCGAACAAAATCATACACGAATCAAAACGCGTTTTTAAGCCTCAAGGTTAACTAGAAAGTTATTCTTGATCACCTATACAACAATATCTTAAAAGGAATTAGGTTATTTCGTTACCATTTAGTCTAAAATCCTAATTTTTGAATTAGGGTTCATAAGGAAAAATGTGGGATTTAGTATGATTAAAGTAGGGGGTTTTGTTCGTTTAAGGATGTTAAATAAGCGCTTGAAATAGTTCTATGTGAATCAATGATTCTTTAGGACGAATTTTGTGTGAAATATAAGTTAAGAGCTACATGTTTGCGAGTTTATGATAATAAGCTTCATTTGTGTATTGTGAATGTGTTAGAACCTCTGTTTTGTAGCTAGGAAAACATAAGGATAATTATTATGTTATTAAGTGTTCTTGGCTGCGAAATATGTCTACCATGTGTTTGAATGTTCCTGCTGTGGTATAAAAGTTTAAATGTGGCTATCTGTCCCCTAAGAATGCTTGTGGAAATTCCCTCTTGGCTTGTTTACCAAAATGTTGTGGTAATGAACTTGAAAGGGGCTCGAAATACCCAATAATGATTCAAAAGTTGTTAGTTGTTGTTAAGTGATAAATGATGTTTGTGTTACATGTTTGAATGGTAATAAGGTTTAAAATTCTGGGTTAAGAATATGAATGTTACAAAATATGCTATGTATGACTGCTGCGGAATATATTGTATATGAACTCTGCAGAATATGCTTAACTTTGGCTGCGGAATATGTATTCTTCATGACTACGGAATATGTTTCTCCTTTCTTTGCGGAATACGTATTTTTCATGTTTGACTGCGGAATATGTATTACAACTTGCCTGTGAAATATGTTATGTCTGTTTTTTTGTAAAATATGTATTTTTCACTTCTCTGCGAAATATGACAGGGGTTACATTTTTTTCTGCAAAATATGTCTTTTTGTGAAAAGAAACTCTGCCAAAATTTTGTTCACATCCTGCAAAACATGACAAACATTACAAATTGACCAGAATTAACCTGCTTGACCATTGTACACACATTGACTGTTTGACTTAGGATGACTTTGACCAAAATGTTGACTTTCACTAGTTTGACATTTTTTTTACCATAGTCCTAAGTTGAGTTCTCAAAATGTGTGTCAAACAGGACTTAATCACTTGAAACATAATCACAAACTTACTTAAATCCAATCTCAATAACAAAAATAGTTAAACTGATCAGTAATATATACATATATGTGTTGTATATAAACTGTATTGGATAACTCTTAAGCATAATCATGCATCGAGAACAAGCTCAACAAGCCGCCCGTGATGAAAAGTTGGTTCCTACCAAGGACAAACTCAAGATTGGAAAAAGCAACCTCAGAATGGATCCAACTTTAACTTAAAAATCAAGTCATCTTAGATATCTCCAAGAACACTCCCTGCTACAACGCCTTTCTCATTTCTGTTGATGTACCAGAGATATACATGCAGCAGTTCTGGTTCACCATCAAAAAGGTCAAGAAATCTTCTTTATAGCAATTTGACCTTGATAACAAGACGTGTCAAATTGATGTGGAACTATTTCGAGAAATTCTTGATATCAGCCCAAGAGTTCCGAATCAGGAGTTCACTGTACCTCCATCAAATGATTCTTTGTTTGACTTTCTTCTGGAACTGGGCTACAAGGGTCAACTAAAACACATTTCAGAGATGTTTGTTGATCACATGCATCAACCATGGAGAACCCTTAGAGCCATCATTAACAGATGCCTATCGGGGAAGACGTCAAGTAATGACAGACTTCGACCGTCTAGAATTGAAATTTTGTGGGGTATTTACCACGGTGATGTTTATATATGCTGCTTTGTTTTAGGAAGATCTTCATTATCAATTAACTATCGACATCAAAGTCAGAAGACGAGAGATCATGCCCGTGTTCCCATGTTCACCAAAGCCACATCCACCACACCATGTCACACACAAATCAATTTCCCAAGAGACAAGGTTTCACCTTACCACACTGTATGACGATGATGGTGTGTTGGATAGACTGAAGTTCATCAATAAAGGAGAGGAATATAAAGTGTATGGAAAGCCGATTCCAAGTACTTTGGTGACTAATGATATCCAGAATTCTAAAGCCTACAAGACATTCATTGGCATATCCACTGGTTTAATTCCTCTAAAGAAAGGAAGAGGCAAAGGAGCTCAGGGAACCAAAGTACTGTTCTTCCCAAAGAAGGCAACTTCTGCATCTAAAAGAAAAAGAAAAAGAAAGGAAGGTTCAATCCGTGATGAGTCTATGATGAAGAATCAGAGGAACAAAGAAGAAAGGATAGTCAGAGAACCAAGTGTCATCATATAAGATACTCCACAAGTCCCAAAGAAGAAATCAATCAATCAGACGCAGAAGCTTAAAGGCATTGAACTGCTATCTGATGCAACACAGTTAGAAATTAACACTTAGATTGTAATCAAGGCTAGCAAACGTGAAAGTAGATTCCAGCATCATCTGTGGCTCAATTGAAGTGAGGTTTGGTTCTTAGACCAGAGGTTCCAGATGAGCCACAGGGGATTCTGCAGACTCAGATGAAGGAGCTGGTACTTTACTAGAGGTTTCGGATAAGATAAAAGACAAAAATAAGCTCAAGATGATCTAGATGATTGGAGTTCCATTGATGATGAGACATTTCTATTTGATGTCAAAGAAGAGAACCCAGAAGACATACTATGGGTATCCATTGATGAAGATGAATCCGATGATGATGATGAAGAAGACGATGAGAGTATAGATACTGAATCGACTGATGATGAAAAGTCTGACACAAATGTTGAAGATCAGGTAAAAGGTGTAGCAAAAATAAATATTGACGAGGAATCAGAAGAGGAAAAGGCTGAAAAAGTTGAAGAACAAAAGGCCGATGAAGAACTCAAGGCTGATGAAGAGGAATAAGGAGATGATCAAGCTGGGGATGAATAAGTAGGGGTTCCTGTCTCAACAACACACAAAGAGAAGCCCAATCTGCCTCAATCCACCTCCAGTCATTCTGTTTCTTCCAAATTTGGTAATCAGTTTATTAATTATCCTAATGCATCTCTTATTAGTACCATTCTAGAAAATGTTGAAGCAAAAATCAATTCTTTGTTGGATATTCATCCAATAAGATGTTCCTAATATTCTGCAAGAACCATTTCATGTTGTCAAAGTATCGGTTATTCCTGAACCAACACAAGTTTCACCATCTACACCACCAGCACCTCCACTGCCAGCTTCAATAACTCTAGTTGTTCCAGTTCCCAACCCTGAAGAATTTAATGATGTTGTCCAATGAGTTTCCGAATTAGAAAAAGACGTAAAAGAACTCAAACAAGTTGATCATTCTACAGCAATCCTTGAATCAATCAAGTCTGAAGTACCAGAAGCTGTTAATAAGTATCTTGGATCAACTCTCGGAGACACGTTTCAAAAGTTCTCCAGAGACATACCAAAGAACTTAGACAGGAATTTTCTCAAAAAACTATTAGCCATACACACATCGAAGACCTTAATCTGCAAGTCTCTCAGGATGATGTGTCAAAGTTCATAAAGGTCAAGCAAGAACGTGCTGCACATGAGAAAATTCCGAAGTACTCAACAACACCATATGATCAAGCTACTGAAGATGAACACAAGCAAAAGGAGTTCTTGTTCTAAATGATGATAGCATCCA
>BQNB010104923.1:0-23713 GCA_026074375.1 Tanacetum coccineum
TTATCAAACCCTAACTAGATCCCCAATGATCTAGGCTTGATCCCACGGATACAAGACTTCTCTTACAACTCGATTGAATGAAAGATAGATACTTAAATCAAGTCATAACCTAACCTAGAGACTCGATTCTAAAGAAAGGGTATAAGAAAGAAGACCCTCGACAAAACACACAAGTATGAATTAGGTACTATTGTGGCTCTCTTGCGGAGATGTGTTCACTTCAATAGAATGATGAGATGAGAAGTTTATAACACTTAGATGTTAGACTTAGAGGATAGGAAAAAAAATAGAGGAAATAATGTTTGCAAAAGGTGACGAATACAAAGTCCAAGGGTAGGTATTTATAGGCCAAGAGTCCCAAAAGTGGAAAAATAATTCACGAGTGGCGCACTGCCCATGCGTCAGCGCGTGGCCAGCGTGCCAGATTCCCCCAATTATTTTCTTTGGGACTTTGGCGTTTAACTTGTTAAATCCCCAATTGTACTTCACGCTAGGACCTTTCAATCATTCTTATACTTAAGGTCAACCAACTTAAATACCCATTTGATAAAAGCGTTTGTGAAGTATTTAAAAGACTTTTGTTTGTCCGATATCAAAAAGAGAGAAAAAACAATCAGACAAGGGTATTTTGGGTATTCCTCAAATGTAACTAGCTTAGTTGGGATCCAACCAAGGTTTAAGAAGCTAGTTAGGGTACAAGAGAATATCCTAAGAATATTCTTAACTTGGAGAGAAATGGTGAATGTTATAGGGGGAAGATTTAAATTTTGAATTTCAAATTTATTAGGCACATGTTAGATAAGAGGAAGAGATAAGGATGTGGTGTATGTGAGTTGGCATGATGCGATAGTGATGGGATAGAAATAAGCCTCTTAATCATGTTTGAAATAAAGAGTTGAGATGAGATGGTGGAGAAGTAAGTTGGATAGGTGAAGTGGAAGATCAAGGGTGGATAGAGAAGTGTATTTGTTTAGAGAGTGAAGTGTGTTTGTTTGTAGAGGTAAGTGCGTTTGTTTTCCATTTGAATTTCAATCCAAGGGAGGAGAAGAAAGTGAGGTAAGTTGGATTGATGAAGTGGTGTAATCAATACCGAAGATGATAGTGTGTGTGTGTGTGTGTGTGTGTGTGTGTGTGTGTGTGTGTGTGTGTGTGTGTGAAATTCAAATGGCTTTGTGAGGAAGAAGGTGAATAGTGGATATGTGGTGGAGAATGTTTTGATGTGATGTGGAGAATCCTATATTGGGAATGAAGGGAACAAGAAGTACAACAAGTACAAGGAAGGTACATTGTGTAAGAGAATGTGAGTTGTCCCATGTGGGTATTATTTGGGGAAGGTTTGTGTGAAGAAGAGTTTAGGCTTGGAGAAGGTTTGAAGATGATAAGTATGAAGGTGATGATGTTTAGGGTGAAATCAAAGGATTGATTTGGGTTTATAATCACATTGCCAATAAGAGAGAAAAGAGTGGGCATATGTGATTATAAGATGGTTTTAGATAAGAGTGTTTAGAGTGTGTGGAGGATATAATCATTTGTTGGGTAAGAAGGGTAAACAAATGATTATGAAGGATGTGATGTAGGATTGTGTAGAATAAGTGTTTAATTATTTGTTGGAAAAGAGATTAACAAATGATTAGAAGGAATGTGTTGTAGGAAGTATGGTATGGAAGTGTTGTATGGAGAAGTGTGGAAGTTTGCAAGACATATTGTACATATGAGGAATACATGTGTGAGTTTGTAAATTATTTATAGGTAAGGAGGTGAGAAAACTCAAAACATGATTAACCTCCAAATACCACAAACTTAATTGGTCATTTAGACTTTAATCCATGATAATCAATAATGGATTTGATCACTAATCATCTTGATGCAAACAAGCTAAGTTCTTTGCATCTCAAGTAAAGCATATCTCATACCGAGAAAGGATGCGTTTACGCAAAGTGACCTTTGGCTTTGTTTGACCAATAAGGGATTAAAACCCGTTACGTGATTAGGAACAACGTAAATCCAGATTAAGGTCAAATGAATACTTTCATTTGATGGTATGTTGAAAGTATGTTTATACTAGGTTTAGAAAGAAGTTTCGGCGTTGGCTAGAGGCGTTTGATAAATGATTTGAGTTGCCGTTTTGTTGAAAAACGGGAGGATTCGTTTTTTCTCCTCTCTAAGTCTAAACCTCATTTGGAGTGTTTCTAAATGCTCAAATATCATATACATACCTTTTTGAAGTTTTCACATGTGTCGGGTAAGAGGAAAGTCGACAAAGCAAAATCCATTAATTGGATTTCGCATGTGGCGCGCTGCAAATCCGATTTTACAGATTTTGGCTGACGTTTGTTATTTTATGTTTTGCGAACGTTTATTTGTCATTGTTAAAACATAAAAGAGATCTTAGTCAATGTTGCACCAATAGTATTCATATTATATTGAATTACAAGTCATTAGAAGACATCTTAAATTTAGAAGGATGATTAACGACTATAACCACGCAGTATAGATGCATTAATTGAATTAGATAACTCCCTAATCTTCTAGAAGCCCCATAATATATTTTCTAGCTAAAAGTTAGACGCATTATACATGTATTAGATACAATTCATCAAGTTATGCAAATTATATATTTTGTCCTTTGTAGGTCAAATTTGTTGTTATTACTACTTTGCATCATTTTCACTTCAAAATCACTTTTGAAACTAATTGGGACACATCTAAATGAATAGAGACGCATCCAACTTAAGTCGATGCATCTCAAATGTGTGGTTATAGTTATTCCTCTCTTTTCTCATTTTAAGATTTCTTCACACTTCATTCATAACCTAAAAGATATATTTAAGACACTACAACTTTTTCTAATAAACCGTTCATCGCCTCTTTGTTAAATTACTTGGCAGGCCCACCAAGTATTTTAACACCACACAATAGTTTAGCAGTATTAAGCGGGAAAACACCAGCAAGCTTGCTTTTGGGGTCTTCCTATGGCAAAAAACCTCAGTTTTATCAACGTCGAGATGCAAGCCGCAACATGGTACATCCTCCATATTAACTCTAAAACCCTCCACACAGCCAAAGTATCTCTGATACTAGTGTCATCATCCATAATACCAAGCTTGTAGAGAAATGCTAAATGAGTCTCTAATCTTACATATCAAAAGGATGCAACACTAAGGCAAAAATCACAAGTGCAAAGGGATCAACCTATTGCACTCCTTTGTATGACCAAAAGGTGTGTTCCTCATAACATAATCTAACTGGGGTAAAGTAACAGAAATCCATCCAACGAAAAATAACGGGACAACAAAGGCGAACTTTCTGTAACATAACCTCTCGATCCACCAAATCAAAGGCATTAATAAAATCAACCAATAACATCGAAAGACCAACATCATCTCACTGGTCCTCAGTCAAACGACTCACAACATGAAGTATAGCCTCTCATCCTCCCGATACCCCAACACCGAACTGTAGATTATTTTTTAACTATAATTCTTTACTATTAATTATTAATTTTTATTAATTATTACATTTTTTGTATATTTATATTTAACTTTTAAATTTATTACTATTTAATTTTTTTATTATTGTTACTTTTAAATTTTTATTCTTATTAGTGTTAGTTTTATTAATATTAGTATTATCATTATTTTTTCAACTTACACTCTTTTATTCATCTTCTTCAAACCAAAAACGCACACAAACCCATTTTTAACAAAGTCATCTTTGTTAAGAAGTTTTGCAAATCACATGGATGTATTTAAGAGTTTTTTTTAACAAAGATGTGTTTAAGAGTTTATTCTATTATTTAACTACAAAATATTACAAATTTAGAGGTTGCTTGGATTTACATCAATATGAAGAAGCTTATACCTTATGTTTTATGCTTATTATGACTTCGTCAATTGAATTTTAGAAACGTAAACATAAAATCAAGTTGATAAATTTTATAAGAACTATTAGTTCTTATAAATTTAAACTAACACATAAGCTAACATATTCATATATTCTTTTAATCTCGTTGTTATGCGCGAGAAAAAAATTCTTATTCATAATCACGCGTACAAATTATTTGTTTTGTCTATTAAATAAGCTTCAAGTAAATGCCTTCCAAGTAATGCACTTATCATGAGAATGGATACATGACACAAGCTCAACCCAGACAGAGGCGGAGCCAGTGGGGTGGCTAGCGGGTGCTCGGCTACCCCCAACCGATCCAACTACCCGTGCTTGTGGCTTGGTTTCTAGCCATTGTTTCTGTAAACCCTTAAAGCTAGCCCCTGCCAATGGGACAAATATGCTCATTACACTCGTCTTATGATAACTTTTGAAGAATGACAGTGAACAGAAAAAACTAAAAAAGAAGAAAAATGCAAGAGAGAAAGATGGGGAGACATGATAGAAAGGCAAAGAGAAAATAGTTTTTTTCCAAATATGCTCATTACACTCGTCTTATGATAACTTTTGAAGAATGACAGTGAAAGAAAAAACTAAAAAAGAAGAAAAATGAAGGAGAAGAGATGGGGAGATGATAGAAGAAAGAGAAAATAGTTTTTTTAATAGTAAATTGTATTTGCATTTCCAATGTGTGTGATAATGTACCTAATTTTCTTTTTTTAATAGTAATTGTTATTTTACAGCCGAACATGTATAGGTAATAGCTTTAGAAGGTAGTAATTGATATAGGCCCAATATAAATGATCTGCTAGTAATTATATATTTAATCAATTGAAGTTTAAAACGACAGCGTTTTAGTGAGCAATTCCACTGTTCATTTTTGAACTTTGTTCGGGCCATAGCATTTTTCTTGGGCTCTCATTTTTGGGCCGGCCTATTTGGGATTTTTCCCTTCTTTTTTTACTTAGTCAAGATTTAAAGCACACGTATAATAACGGGGAACATACAAATAGGCAATATAAAAAAAAAAATCGAACACAAGTCAGCCCCGTCGCAACCCACGGGCACATTCCTACTCAATATTCGTTCAAAATCAATTCGGAAAAAAATTATGGCCCGCCTTGGGCTGGCCCATTTAGTTTTTTTTCTCCATTTTTACTTAGTCAACGTTTATGGCGCGAGTATAATAACATGAAACATACAAATAGGCAATAAAAAAACGCCCCGTTGCAACGTGCGGGCACATTCCCACTCTTTTAACTATTTACGACTTTTTTATGTAAAAACTTTAAAACACCCCCGGAAAGATCTTCGAATTGCGAACAAAACGAGCCCAGTATTGTAATGCTTCTGACATACGTACGCTTTTATAAAAAAAGAGTGAATTACATAAATCGTCGTTGTGGTTTGCCGGATCCTACATTTTTGGTCCCTATGGTTTTTTTTCATCGGGTTTGGTCCTTGTGGTTTTGATCCATTGTGGGTTTGGTCCCTTGACCAACATTTTCTTAGTTTAACCAAGGGACCAAACCTGCAATGGATCAAAACCGCAAGGGACCAAACCCGCAATGGATCAAAACCAAAAGCACTAAACCCGGTGAAAAAAAACCACAGGGACCAAAAATGTAGATTCAGCAAACCACAAGGACGATTTATGTATTTCACTCTATAAAAATGTTGAATTTAAAAAAGACACTAAAATATCTAATAACTTTAAAAATAAACGACGCGATGAAAAACCGACGTACGGTAAGTCAAAAAAACCATATAGCCAAAAAAACAAACTTTTAAACATGAGGGCCAACACATAAGCCCATATAAAAAAAACCAAACTATTAAACATGAGACCGTGAAGATAAATTCGCACAAGAAAAAAAAAAATAACGCTATAAAGATCGAAAAAATAAACCCGCACAAAATTAAAAAAAAAATAGTGTCCCGCAATAATGCGCGAAAAATTAACGCCCCGCAGCAACGCGCGGGTAATCTTGCTTGTTTATGTATCGTATTACATGTATCAAATTGTTTTACTATATCGATATAGACTTTTTATACAGGGGAAATTGCATATATATCTTTCCAAAAGCTCAAAATTGCATATATATCCAACTAAAACTTAAAATTGCATATATATTCTTCTAAAAGCTCAAAAATTGCATATATATCCACCTTAAACTTTAAATTGCATATATATACAAATATATATTTAATGTAAATTTATAACTATAAAATACATGTTATTAATAATTATAAAAAAAATATTTTTTTTAAATTATTTTTATTTTGCTTATAAACTTGTTGGTATATAATATACGCTTTCATCTGTAACAATATTCATTTTCTATACATATATAACAATCATGATATAGATATTTGTTGAGTTTATTTCATGAATTCTTAATTATATATGATATAAGTTGATTTTTTTTGTGATTTTAAAATGTTTTTTAATGTATTATCTGTTAATATCAAAGTCATTTTAAATCTCGGGACATTGTTACATTACATTTTAAACAAATATTACTTTTGATATTTATAAAATTATAAATATCATAAGTTAGAGTTCATAATTATTTTAAATAATTTTTTAATATATAAAACATATTAAAGGCTTATAAAGGATATATATGCAATTATAAAAGTTAAAAAATGATATACATGCAATTACAAAAGTTTATTAAAGATATATATGCAATTAGTAGTTTAAGTTGGATATATGTGCAATTTTGGAGCTTTTGAAAGGATATATATGCAATTATAAATTTAAGTTGGATATATATGCAATTTTGAGCTTTTGCAGGGATATATATGCAATTCTCCCTTTTATATAATATAAGCTCAAACAAGTTGTAATAATTTTGATGTTATGTATATTAACAATACATTTATGGAAATTATACTCGAACCACTCAAGCGACCCAACTTGTTGTCCCTTATTTTTTCTTCTCGACTATGTAAAGAAACCACGTTGGTATCGTTTTCTTTGTTTTCCCATCTTGTCGAGCAAGTATTGTAATTGATCCATTCATTGCATGTTATTATAGAAATTATTTACGGCCCCCCTCAACGCGAATTCCTGGCTCCGCCCCTGAACCCAGACAAGTAAATTATCCCCAGATGGTGTAAGTGAGCTTCATTTCTTCATCCTTCATTCCATAAACAAGTATATTTAATAGGCAAAGAAATGACCATGCTATCCTAAAATTAAGCAAACAGTAATTAATGTAAACATGAGAACTGATTAGTTAACCAAACGTATGTATGGGAGTCCTGGTTGTGCTCCTAATTAAATGGATTATATGTATGGAGATAGCATTTGCTTGATATCCATAAACATGGTCTTGAATCTTGATGCACGTCTTTGAATTGAGGCCAGTCCAACTTCGACTCGAGCATCTCATATCATTATACTCCGTAAAGCTATATAATAAAGGGATAATTACTTAGAAATGTATCCAACTTGCCATGTTTTCTAGTTGTGTGTAGCCAACTATTTTTTTTCCTAATATAACACAAAACTTTCAAATTTAATCTATTGTGCGTAGCGTGTGACTTGTTCACTAGGTCACCGGTTATTATTTAAATTTTTATTTATATTTATTTGTAACAAATTCCACGTAGATAGACCACGTCAACTTAATATAACACATCATCAACTCAAAATACATTCCTAAACACCCATTCATATGGTACATCTTCATCTTCCTATAAAGAAACTACCACCATCAGATATTTCATAACACCACCGGAGCTGCCATAACAACCACCGTTGCAAACCCTGTTGCCACCATCATTTCTCATAACTAACAAAATCTTTCTAGCTAACAGTTAACAAAAACCCATAACTAAAAAGAGCACCAGATTCACCACCGGCTAATCTTCTTTATCAGATCGGTACACCTGTCTCGTTAAGCACCTGGTCAAATGCCGCCGTCGTAAACACTTGTTCTTGTTTGTTTGAAAATATATGGATCTGTTGTTGGAATTTGTATGGAATGAAAATAGAATTTGAAAAGAAGATAAAGATTAATTATAAATGCTTGCATCATATCTACTCATTTATTGGTTATGAATGGTTGTTCTAATATGTACTAGTGTGCCTAACTCTTTCCAGTATGATTTTTTTTCTTCTGTTGTTCAACCTAGTTTAAAAAGGATTTGAAATTTTAGAGTGATGTGATGATAAAAGTTTTAGTTGAAGAAAACAGATGGGTGGATGATGGTTATGTAGAAGAAGGGTTGTGTTTGGCTTTGGAGTTAAGAAGAGAAGACAAATGTGAAGTGAGGTGTTTGGAAATGTTAAAAACTGGTGCCACGTAGACATAAGCTGTTTGTAGGTCATCGGATACGCACAATAGATCGAATTTGAAAGTTTAGTGTTATTTTAAGAAAAAAAAATAGTAGACTACACACAACTAGAAAACATGGCAAGTTAGATACATTTCTAGGTAATTATCCCGATTTTCTAATATACGTCCGGCCAGTAAAGGATAATGAATTATTCTTTAAAGAAAGCATATATAACTCATACCGCCACAACAAGGATAAATCTTTTAAAATCAACAGAGGGAATCATCGATTTCAAAGTTAGGGATCTAGGACGGAAACACCAAAGTACAACACCCACAACCTTAAAAGATGTTTGTGGTACGAATTCTAGTTCTAGCTCAACACGCTCAAGTTCATAAGGTGGGGACTGAATCGCCTTTAGCTGCTCAACGTCTATGGGTTTCTGCAAGACAATTATTATATACAAACATTGTGTTGCTGTACTTCGCTTAAGGTGGGGATTAAACAAAGTTTATAGCTGACTAATCAAATAAACGAACCTGACCTGATAACACCAACTTGAAAACTTTGAATTCGTTTTTCTTGTTCAAAAATCGCCTCAACTTCATGATGCAAAGAGTGTCAAGACCATTCTAAGTATAATATTCTATACGTGCTTTTGGCTCAACTGACCGCCTTACCAAAGAATTGGGCTTATGCGAATTGCCACAGTACTCAAACAATAATAAATTGGGGGCATTGATATCAAATTTATCAAAATCACATTGTGAATATAGCACAATTGTCCTCAAGGAATGACTTGAAAATTTAAGGCTGTCGCAATCGCTAGGAAGGGTCAAAAACAAATTTTCGATGAAAGGGAAGTTGGATAAAAAGTGAGCAAAGTCAGCAAGCGCTTGTGTCGTTTCGAAAGAGTACTGAGTGAAAGACAATGTTGTCAATTTTTTGCATGAAGCCAAGTTTATACGTTTTATCTTTTCTACCCAAACCTTTAAAATAAGATGAGAAAATTTTGGAGCTTTAATATCAAATGTTTTAAGACCATCAATATTGTCAATCCGGAGTTTTAGAAGATTTTGATGACCATAAATACATATTTGTTTTGAAACCATAGCAACGATAAAGATGCATTTCCTCAAGAAGAGGGAAACTGATGGTGAGACACTCGATCATTTCCTCATTTAACAAAATGTAATCCAGATCTAACAATTTCAAAAACTTGAACTTGACATCATCAACCGTCAAGGACGAAGGTAAATCACAGTTACATAAAGTCAAAGATGTCAACAAAGAGGCGGATAAAAGTAGGTCGGGTAAAAGGTACACTAGCGAAAAGTTTTTGTCAATAATATCAATCAACAACACCTTTACCCTTTTCTTGAGAATCAATCTAACGCATATGTCAATAATATTCAATTGTGAAGGGTCTTCAATCACTGCAATGAGATTAAATGTGTGTGCACTTACATTTTGTTTGCAAAACCTAGAAGTGGTATAGTCAACATACTTGAGATAATAATAGTCATGAGGGAATAAGGATGTTGTCTCAAAATTACGGATATCCAAATTTAGAATTGGGAAAGAAGCGGTTAAAGCAAACCATTTTTTAGACAAAACGCTAAGCCTAACAAGGTCTGCGGGAGAATCCAAATCGAACTCTTCAGGGTCATCCAAAAATGACATGATGTGATGAATAATAGGTTCGGGAAGGTGTGAAATCCGATCTGTTGTATGTATTATTTGACCCTCCATCTCCCAAGTTTTCCGAATATAACCAACTATAAACTGTCGTTTATATTGCCTGCACAAAAGGGGGATGAAATGGTAAGAAACATTAGCATCTAGGAAGAATCTTGTAGCAACTCGTTTCACATAATATATGTTCCACATATACAAAATATTGATCTACTAGTTTGACCTCTTATAAGAACTACCAAGGGCATTTGGGGTTGCTTGTGCTAATGTACTTGACAAGCACTTACCAACCTGCTTATTTTAGTGTAAAATAAGCAAATAATCAGGTTTAGCCATAAATCAGAAACAATGTGTCTACTTTATCAGATAAGCTGATAACCACTTAAATAAGCAATCTGAAACCCTTTGAGCTACAGATACCTTTGGGTTCAAACCAGCCCACAACGACTTATATTGTTTAACAAAATGTTTAAGGGGGTGTTTGGCTATGTTTCTTGCAAAGAGCTCATTTTTTGGCTTACGAACTTATCAAGTTAACTTAACTACATGAGCTTCTGGTAAATAAACTAACACAAACACCTTATGTAACCACCCAAATAAGCTAAGCCAAACACTCCATTACAAATCTAATATGAAGAGTAACTAATCGAATCACCTAAATAAGAACAAGTGAAGACTCGTATAGTAATATGGATCTATATTTAAATAATAAATGTTAAACATATAAAAAGTATATATACGTACCTTGAGATGGATAACTTTTTTTAGTAATAAGATCACAAGAACAGTTTTGTAAAAATGTTAATTTGATATGAATGAATTATGGTTTACACATTCCAATGTGATACATTATAAAGTTATCTCCATCTGTTTTTTCTTAGAGTATTTTTTTTCATATCAGTTTACTTTATACATTAGCTAGCTAGAGAGGTATGGAGTACTACGTAGTATTAGTTTTAAGAGTTAAGTAAATTTTTGGTCATCGTGGTTTGGTGCGTTTTCACTTTTGGTTTAAAATTCAAAAAAGGTTTGGTTTTGGTTCAAAAACATAGTTTCGTTCCACTTTTAGTCCAATTCCGTAAATTTGGACTAAAAGTGTAACGAAACTATGTCTTTTGGACTAAAAGTGGAACGAAACTATGTCTTTTGGATCAAAACCAAGCCTTTTTTGAATTTTGGACCAAAAGTGAAAAACGCACCAAACCACAAGGACCAAAAATGTACTTAACTCTAGTTTTAAATAAGGCTTATGTTATATGTACCCCTAAAACACCGTTTGTACCCCCCTGATTTTTTGCTTTTTTATTATTTTTTTTTTTTATAATTTTATATATGTTATAAAACTGTGACACGGAAAATACGAAATGAAAAATATAAAGTTTAACAGGTCAAAAGTATGAAACTGTCAAAAATTACGAAACTGAAACTGATAAAAAACTGCGTTGCACTGTAAAAAAATGATACAAAAAAAATCTTTGTACCTTTTTAGTACTTTTTGACGAGCCAGAGGTTACCAATGATAGCACCCTTAAATAAATATCTTGTACCTGTTCGACTACCTATCATGGTCACACCTCCTCATCTTACACCTCCGCACCCTTTTTTTTACATTTCCTCTTATTTTTCACTTATCACCCACAATGGTTATATCGCCTCAACTTTCAGACCATTTTATTTATTTATTAAAAACTAAAACTTTTATTTAGAAATAAAAAACATTACATTAAAAATACAAAACATAATAAATATTAAAACCTAGAATTAAACATCACGAGAAAAGTATTCAAACAAATCGGCACGAATGTTTTGATGCGCTTCTGACGATTTTATTTGTCTGATAACTCTATGCTTTTGTTCTTGGGATCGTATAAGATCGTTCGGTTGATGTGCTTCCTCCAGATATCAATAGGGAGATATCGCCTCCCCGGTGTCTTTTCGAATAATATTATGTAATATGATGCATGTATACATCATATTCCTTGTTTTTTCATCTGATACGGTCGTGTAGGATTGACTAATACAGTTCATTTTTTCTTTAGAACACCAAACGCCCGCTCCACATCTTTCTTTGCCGCTTAATGCATTCGCTTATACCGTATTTGCTTGAGTTCATCGTCGGACGGATTTGAAATCGACTTAACAAGTTTCGCCCATTCCGGACATATCCCGACAACAAGATAATATCCCTATCATTTGTAAGTTACGTTGTTTGCCACAAATGGAATCTCTAGTGCTTTTTCGTCTTTCAGATCATTGAATAAAAGGAATTGATGTATAACGTTGATGTCGGTGTTCGCCCACCTCACCGCCTTTCTTAACATTCAAATTGTGAATTTTGAATTAAAAGCTTAGGCTCCCTTCTATCACATCAACATCACATCTTTGCTAACTCACTCCAACCCATTGCCAACTCACTACACCTCAACCTTATCCTTATCCTCAACATTTCAAATTTGAAATTTGAATCAAAAGCCATAGGTTCCCTTTTATCACATCACTCTATCACATCATGCCAACTCATTCCATCTCATCTTTATCTCACATGCTTAATTGTATTTTAATTTGAAATTCAAATTCTCCCTCTTACAACATCCATACTTCCTCTTCAAGCCAAGGAATATTCCTTTGGCATATTCTCCATTCCTTTCTCTCTTAACCATGCCAAATCATCAACTTAACCATGGTTAGTTTTCAACTAAACCATATACATGTGAGGAATACCCAAACACACCCTTTGTCCAATAGTTCTTCTCTATCTCTTTGATATTAGACAAACATCCTCAATTCTTCTTTTAAACTACTTCACAAATGTTTTTATCAAATGGTTATTTGAGCTGGTTGACCTTGAGTGAAAGAATGATGCACAAGTCAAAGCGTGAAGTATAATTAAGGGTTTAGCAAGAGCGAGTGGTTAAAACGCCAAAAACCAGAAAATTCAGCTCGGGTTTCTGGCGCGTTGATGGTGCGTTGACGCGTGGCTCAGCGCGCCACTGGCTGATTGAAATTGCCACATCCAAGTTTTTGGCCTATAAATACCCTCCCTTGGCCTTTGTATTCCTCATCTCTTACCAAAACATTCTTTCTCTTTATTTCTCTTCTTCTATCCTCTAAGTCTAACACCTCTTATGTTCTTAATCTTCTCTTCTATCATCTATTGAAGAACACATCTCAGCAAGAGAGACACACAAGTATCGAATCTACAATTGTGTGTTATTAGTCGAGGGTCTTCATTCTCATACCCTTTCTTTTAGAGTCGAATCTCTATGTTAGGTTAGGACTTGATTTGAACAATCAACTTTCATTCAATTTGGTTGTAAAGGAAGTCTTATATCTTAGTGATCAAGCCTAGATCATTGGGGATCTAACTGGGGTTTGGTAAGCTTCCAATGGGAACTTCTTAGTGATCCTAGTTGATCTTAGTGATCCTAGAAGAAAAGTTAAATCACGGGTTGCATTTACATATACACGGCAGTCACATTATCAATCTAGAGTAGCGGTAAATAACGGAGAATGCAAATCATGCAACAAATTACGAATCTAGGCAGTCTCAGCAACAACATTAGCAACACCTTGATATTTTGCTTCAGCACTAGAGCGAGACAAAGTGACATGCCGCTTTGCAGACCATGACAATAAATTACCACTGAGGAAGACACAATAAATTATACACTACACAACGACACATCAATGATCCTCGTGATCCACATTTCACTGCTCTGAAGCGCATTATGCGCTATGTATGTGATACTCTTGATCATGGTCTTCAACTTCATGCATCTTTTACGACTCAACCAAAAAAGTTGAGTCGTAAAAGATGCATGAAGCTGAAGACCATGTTGTGTCAGTATCTTGTGTGGTGTATATTTATGATTTCAAGTTTTAAATTTATATTTTGCCAACTTAACCAAAAACACATCTCTTACGGGTAGTTACCGATCGGTAGTAGTTTCATGGTAAGTAGGGTGTCGATCACTGAGTACGAGGTTAAATCTATCAATTATATTTCTTGGTTATCTATTCTATTGTTAATTCTTTCTAATCTATAACTATGTCAGTCTAAATCCTAATTCTAATGAGAAAAGGGGTGTTTCAGCCTGAGAGACTGGCACGGTTTTGGTGGTGACTACAATCAATTCAAGACACTGTTACCCACACAAGCTAATAGACAAAAGATAAAAGGAGGCGTGGATTACCTTATATAATAAAATTGTATTAACAATTATTAATCCGATTAGAACGTTGGTTTGTTTATTTAGTGCAATGATTTCTTCTCTCGAGGTGGCATATCATTCTTAAAACTTAGGCGTTACATCATCCTAAGACCTAGACACATTAATTCTGTCACAATTAAAGCATCCGCATAAAGCAACCTTATTTTCTGATTATAATCTATCTTAGGGATTAAAGCAATGGTGATCTTGTTAAACCATAGCTCATAGAGACTTTACTCACTTACCGCTTAATGGTGATCTATACACTAGTAGTCCACTTGTCCAACTATCCATTGGAATCAAAACGTTATTTGTTGAATTATCTAGGTCATCTGCTAGTCAACACGATCAATTAACAATCGGCAATATCTAATTAACTAGTTAAGCCCGAAGCGTATCCAAGACACAGACTTAGAAGGACAATACTTGTGTAACTATTATTCTAGATGTATAAATTACTATTTGGAGAGCTATCCTGAACTCTAGATCCGCTTGGTCCACTTTGCAAGATCCAGTTGAATGATACGTCGCATACAAAAGCGCGTAAACAAGTATAAATTGATAAGCATAAACAAGCATTCAACGATAAATCAAGAAATCGATATAAACAAATACCAAACATTCAGATCTTCATAATAATGGCTAATACCTGAAGGTATTAGCCTTCAAACGTCATAATAAATACAAGAGTTTTAATTTAGCCAAGGTAAACTAACCGAGTTAACGAATGATACTAAAACTGAACGATTACAAAAGTATATGGAATTACACGATGTCTCCTATGGAATTTAATACGTTGCTCGACCTCTTCTGCTCTTTTTCTCTTCTGAAAATCGACTTTTGTGGTTTAGGTATCGAGAATATGATTTAGCACACTTAAAACTCGTTTTTGAGTTTTCTATTTATAAGGTCTGGAAGTCGGTTGGATACGGCGTATCCATGTATTGGATACGACGTATTAGGGATTTCTTAGAGTAGGGACCACGTTTGATATCTTCCAGAATATTATATTGATTCCATATCTTGAATACGGCGTATTGAGTCCTCTAGATATGGCGTATTGATCTTCATTCCTTTTGTGGTCTTTGGTGAGTGCAGACACGGATACGCCGTATCTTCCTTGATGGATACGGCATATTGGTCTTCAAAACAGTAATCTTCAAAATATCTTCATTTAAGCTCCAAAATGCGCGCCTTTTGCTAAGTTTCTCTAATTATTTCATAATTACTGCAATTCTCAAATATAAACGATTAAGTAACAATTCTTTGCAATAACTATACAAAATGGGTTAATATCATGGGATAAAGGATGCTGTAAAATAGACGTTATTTGATGTCATCAAATATCCCCCACTTGAATCCTACTTGTCCTCAAGTAGCCTTTAGAAGTTTATAAAAATGTATCCCTTAAGGATATTTTCCGTTAAAGCACTTATTCGATCTTTTACATGTACACAACCAAACACCTCACGAAATAGGAAGATGAAAACACTCAAATCACTCAACTAATCTATGTGGTAACATGTTGCTCGGTCGTGTCGAGTATTCTATCATAAGTTTGGCAAGGATACACATCTCCACCACTAAAGCCAAGGAGTAACAAGTTTATAAAGGTAAATATGGGTTTTTGTATGGAAAGGCGTACAGTTGATCATTCTACAATCTTTCACCAGAAGTACCATTCCATCAAGGCAGCTGAAGCACACATACACACCCAGAACGCCGGGATAGACATGTGTATTCGATCACATCCCCGTTCGAATTTAACCAACGGTTAGGATGAAGAATGATACATGGTAGGAACCTTCTAACTTTCACCAAAAGTCGTAAACCAATAAGGTACAAGACATGCATACACACCCGGAACGCCGGGATAGACATGCATGTTTGTATGAATCCTCATTCGCGTAAAACCAGTGGCTAATCATTAGGTGAGAGGGAAGTAAATTGTTGTTAAATAAAAATCAAGAAACAAATAGATTAAGACTTAAGTTACAAGTTGCTAGACACTTTTTTCTCGACCGTTACCATGATAAAGACACAACTATTTACAACGTCTTAATCATAGATCAAAAACAACAACTTAAGTTGGCGTTCCCGTAACGATCAACTTCCCAATCTTCCCAAAACTTTACATACTTTACAAGGCAAGTGGCGATATCTTCCACTTTATACAATACTCTACATCGTTGATTTTTAGACGTATCAACGAATAATCTATCCTTCGTATAATTCCTTCGGTAATGCTTTTTGCGAAATGATTATCTTCAAACTTTCTTTCTCTTTTTTTTTGTATTTTTTTCTTTTTTTTGCTAACTATTCTTCAAATCTCGATGTATTTTCACCATCTTCACCATAATAATTCTGGATAATTCCTTCGGTAATTTCTTCGTTCTTCGGTTTCACCAATAATTGGGATGGTAGTAAAATCACATGAGCTTTGACTACTAATATACATTCCCATTTGCAATGTGCAAATTTCCAACCGCACCAAAGATAGAAAATGACACAAGACTCGGGAAATACAAACTTTACACTTTAAGCAACTAGCAACCGTAAATTAAACATTAATCTAACAGGGTAGGTTAAAGTGTAGGGGTGTAACGAAACAAATAGTTTGTGTAAATTCTTAAAGGATTGGCTCTACGGGTTGTTCTAGTGGATCATCACTCTAAAGATGAGAGTGGAAGGGTTTAACGGGAGGTTAACTAACCGGTGTAGTTAGTTAATAAACAACATGTATAGGCGATTTGGTTGTAATCCTAAGATTTACCAATTTAAACAAGTTACTCCAATTAAATCCATAATACTCATTATTGTGGTCTCGAATAGATATACCAAGCCAAGTTTTAAAGTCTACAACATCACCGGCACACTCATATTTTGTGGAATTTAGGTAAACATTTGGAAACGGAAAGGTTAAATCCTCATAATATCTAACAAGGGTTATTGTGTGCGGGTTATGTAACATGTAATTTCACAAAAGTATGCTTGAAATTTTTTTAAATTTGAGCATAATTTAAGCTTTTTATTGTGAAAAATAGGACAAGTGATCATTCTAATTCCATCCCCCCACTTGAATTATACAACGTCCTCGTTGTATATAAAAAAACATTAAATACGGGAATTTAAAAAGAATTAGAATGAGAAACTCCCCTGATATTTGCTCGGTAGATTCTCCAATTTGCGTTTATGAGCAAGATTTTGTGTTGAACAGCCGTCTTGAGGTTTCAAGACTCCAACACTTCAAGATTTCCAGATTCGTAAATTCTCCACCAATATTCGTCGATATTTCCTTCACGAGGTCCTGCGTAAAATATAGGAAAAACAGGTGCATTCCTATCTTGGTACCTACGGTTAATTTAAACTAAACTAAAACAAACTAAATACGGGTCAGTCTGTGGATACGGCGTATCAAATAATTGAATACGGCGTATTCGCAGAACTGACAATAATGTTTTTAAAGTGCATAAAAAGTAAAGACTGATAACGTCCAGACAATCAATACGCCGTATGGGGTGGAACGGATACGCCGTATTGAAGTCTGGGAAGACAGACTCGATAACAAAATTAAATAACATTCCAGGTTGTCTCCTGGGAAGCACTTTTGTTTACAGTGAAGTCTTTAAGTTAGACTTTTCTTCGGCTTCCTTTTTATCCCAACTCACGCACGCTGATGTACCCGCGTGTGAGCCATTCTTCTATCTTCGCATTATGGATGTAATCGGATCCTAGTTTCAAAACTCCTTTGTAGAACCCTTTAAGCTTATGGTATGCATGCGAGACTCCGTGCATCATACCCTTCTCATTTACCTTCAGTAATGGTGGAATCTTATTGCATTGCTCATTAGTGTGGTGTTTAAACCTCGGATGTGATCACACAATTTGGTAAATTACTTCATCACCTTTGTAAAGGGTAATCATGCCTTCGAACCGTTTTGCTTTAATATCAACTTCTATTAAGAATGGTTCGCCAAAAATAACATCGTTCATTCCTTCATCACGATAAGCATCCATATTTTCTAAAATTGCAAAATATGTCATCACATAAAAAGTTCCAACAAAGATAGGCACATCCATATTATTCCCTTTGTACACCATCTTATTTTTCATTATTGAATTATGAAATTTTCTTGACATCATGTTGACATACAATAACAGGAAAAGTTGGCGTGAGTAAATTCAAATCCTATCATGCATGAAAACTTTAAGTTGTGAGCGTAATCTATATGGATTTTCTTATTTTCATCACAATAACTAGGGTAATCATCAATTCATGTATCAAGATCTTCATTCCTAATTCTAAATTCCTCAATTACCTCACCTTCCTTGATGGTGGGCATCAAATTATCTCTTTGATTTCTCCTAAGCTCAAATGGTTCATTTAGATCATTTAATTCAATGTAATCTTTCAAAAAAGGGTCTAATGATCTATTTAACACTAAAGTCTCTCCCATAAGCCTAGCTTCTAAATCAAGATCCATTCTTTCTCTCAAATTTAGCATGTAGACCCTCTTAATTAAACTGCTAGCAGATTTTACGCTTGTAAAAGCAATCTTTTCTTCCCCAACCCTTAAAGTAATCTTTCTTTTGTAAACATTAATTTTAGCACGGGCAGTAGACAAAATTTATCTTCCGAGGATCAAGGGCACTTTGATATCCTCGGGCATATCTAGAATTATAAAGTCTACGTGGAAAGTAAATTTACCAATTCTTACTAGCACGTTTTCAACAATTACTTTAGGATATTTTACCGTTCTATCTGTTAATTCCACTGTCAACCTAGTGTGAGCTAATTCGCCTAATCCTAAGTTAAGGTAGGTCGAGAGAGACATAACACTAACGCTAGCTCCTAAGTCAACAAGGGCGTTGTCAAAACAGAAATCATTAATAAAGCAAGGTAAAGTGAAACTTCCTGGGTCTTTCTCCTTTCGGGGTATGGCGTTGTTGATATGTGAAGCTCCACAAGCTTCCGTGAATTTTGGTCCATAGTTCCCCTCTTCTTCACAGTAATGATTATCCAAACGACTTGGAAAAGGAACCGACCTTGTATAATGGTGTACTGTTCTATCCAGTGGATACGGCGTATTGGTTAGATCCAATACGGCGTATCGAGTTTGAATCAGCTTTAATGGAGGTTGAAATCGACTTGACTTGGTCTCTCGGGTTTGTTTCAGTTGAGCTTGGTAGGCTTCCAAATCCTCTCTCCTGTAGTACCTTGCTCATTTGCCCGATTTGAATTTCTAAAGTTTTGATTGATGCTCCTTGGTTCCTTATGGCAGCATCTGTCGAAGCTCGGATTTCTTTGATCAAGTTAGAGTTTTCTTCGTGTCTCTTTGCTGATTCACTCATGAATTTGCTCAAGGTATATTCCAAAGATTTCCTTCATTCCTGGAACAAAGGATTGGCGTTGTTCCTTTGATAGTACCCTGGAGTGGTTGCTCTATATCCCCCTCCTTGAAAAGGTCCACCAAATTGCATGTAGTAAGCTTCTTCTAGGGTCTTCCCTTCTTCTTTTTGTGGGCAATCCTTGGTGTAATGGGGTCCTTTTCATTGCTCGCATCCAACTTGTGCAGCAAAAACTTTTTCATTCACTTTCTTAATCTCTCTTCCAAGATTGTTCAGTTGTGCTTGTATAGCAGCCAATCCATCAGAAGTCTCGGTACTTCTTCCTCTAGATGTTCCATTGTGCCATTTTTGAGAGTATTCAGCCATTTCTTGGATGGCTGTTTTGGCATCTGCATCAGTTTTAGTCAGAACGACAACGACGCCAAAAACTTGATGTGTCATTGTGTGGTGTATATTTTATTGATTCAAGTTTTAAATTTATATTTTGCCGACTCAACCAAAAACAACACTTTAACGGACAGTGTACTTGATCGGTAGTAGTTTTGAGGTAAGTAGGGTGTCGATCACTGAGAGCGAGGTTAAATCTATCAATTTAATTTATTTATATTTTGGTTTATCTAATCTAAGTTAGTTCTAATCTATTCTAAACCTATGTCAGTCCTAATCCTAATTCTAACAGGTAAAAAGGGGGTTTCAGCCTGAGTGACTGGCACGATTTGGTCGGTGACTACAATCAATTCAAGACACTTTTACCCACGTAAGCTAATTAACAAAAGATAAAAGAGCGGTCGAGCCTTATGATAGAAAACTGTATTAACCATTATTAATCCGATTAGAATGTTGGTTTGTTTATTAAGTGCAATGATTTCTTCTCTCGAGGTGGCATATCATTCTTAAGACTTAGGCGTTACATCATCCTAAGACCTAGACACATTAATTATGTCACAATTAAAGCATCCGCATAAAGCATCCTTATTTGCTGATTATAATCTATCTTAGGGATTAAAGCAATGGTGATCTTGTTAAACCCTTGCTCATAGAGACTTTACCCACTTACCGCTTAATGGAAATCTATACACTAGTAGTCCATTTGTCCAACTATCCAATGGAATCAAAACGTTATTTTTTGAATTATCTAGGTCACCTGCTAGTCAACACAATCAATAAACCATCAGCAATATCCAATTAACTAGTTAAGCCCGAAGCGTATCCTAGACACAGACTTAGAAGGACAATACTTGTGCAACTATTATTCTAGATGTATAAATTACTACATGGAGAGCTATCCCGAACTCTAGATCCGCTTGGTCCACTTTGCTAGATGCAGTTGAATGATAGGTCGCATACGAAAGCGCGTAAACGAGTATAAATTGATAAACATAAACAAGCACTCAACGATAAATGAAGTCGTCCGTATCGCGTTATCGACTAGAACATTAGTATTAGCAAAACAATTAAATTAAACATACATATATACAAACAAATAATTAAACTGACAAATATACAAAATATACATAATATACAAGAATATACACTAATCTAATTAACACTACTCCTAAGGGTTAGATCTATTCTAATGTTAAAAACTAAAACATAAAATAAAAATCAAGATTAATTTTCACTCCCTGGCAACGGTGCCAAAAAACTTGATGTGTCGTTGTGTGGTGTTTATTTTTAATATTCAAGTTTTAAATTTATATTTTGCCGACTTAACAAAAAACAACACTTTAACGGGCAGTGTACCCAGTCGGTGGTAGATTCGTGGTAAGTAGGGTGTCGAATACTTGAAGCGAGGTTAAATCTCTCAATTTATTTATATTTTGGTTATCTAATCTAAGTCAAACCTATGTTAATCCTATGTTAGTTCTAATCCTAATTCTAACAGGTAAAAGGGGGGTTTTCCAGCTAAGGAGAACTAGCAGTTTGGTTGGTGACTTACAATCAAATCAAAGACATTTTAACCCACAGCAAATTAATAAAAGATAAAAGAGCGGTCGAGCCTTATGATAGAAAATGTATTAGCCATCATTAATCCGATTAGAAGTTGGTTTGTTTATTCAGTGCAATGATTACTTATCTCAAAGAGGCATATCATTCTTAGACTTAGGCGGGACTTCATCCTAAGACCTAGACATATTAATTCTGTCACAATTAAAGCATCCGCATAAAGAATTATTATTACATGATTATATCTGGCTGTGTGTGGGATGTAAGCGAATGGTGAGTCTTGTTAAACCCTAGCTCATAGAGACTTTACCCACTTACTTTTAGGGCTAATTTATGCTCTAGTAGGTCTCTCGTTATCCAACTATAGCTAATAGAATACAGAATTATTATTTGTTTAATTATCGTAGAGTTCACCTACTAGTCAACATGTTCAATAAACCAAAGGCAAATTTATGTTAACTAGTTAAGCCAGAAGGGTACGCTCTTAGCACAATTTTTAGAAGGACAATACTTTGATTCTATGATTTAGATGGTAAATCAAAATTATATGAGAGCTATCTTGGCATCTAGATTACTTGGTCCGTATCACTAGATCTAGTTGAATGATAGGTCGCATACAAAAGCACGTAAACAAGTATAAATTGATAAACATAAACAAGCATACAACGATAAATTAAGAAATCGAGATATAAACAAAATCAAACATTCAGATCTTCATAATAATGGCTAATACCCAAAGGTATTAGCCTTCAAATATCATAATTAATACAAGAGTAATTGTTTTAGCCAAGGTAAACTAACCGAGTTAACAAATGATACCAAAAACTAAACGATTAAAAAAGTATAAGAAATTACAAGTTGTCTTCTATGGATTGGAATGCGTTGCAAGACCTCTTCTGCTCTTTTTCTTCTCTGAAAATTGACTTTTGTGGTTTAGGTATCGAGAATATAATTTAGCACACTTAAAACTCGTTTTTGAGTTTTCTATTTATACTGTTTGGAAGTCGGTTCTATACGGCGTATCCAATGGGTTGGATACGGCGTATTGGAGTTTCTTGGAGTAGGGACCACGTTTGATATCTTCCAGAATATTCATATACTATATTTTTAATACGGCGTATTGGTCTTCTTTGGATACGGCGTATTGAGCTTGTTTCCTTCGTGGTCTTTGGTGAGTGCAAGCACGGATACGCCATATCTTCCTTGATGGATACGGCGTATTGAGCTTGTTTCCTTCGTGGTCTTTGGTGAGTGCAAGCACGGATACGCCATATCTTCCTTGATGGATACGGCGTATTGGTAGTCATAATAGTAATCTTCAAAATATCTTCGTTTAAGCTCCAAAATGCGCGCCTTTTGCTAATATTCACCAAGTACTCCGTAATTACTGTAATTCTCAAATATAAACGATTAAGTAACAATTATTTGCAATAATTACACAAAATGGGTTAATTACATAGGATAAATGATGTTATAAAATAGACGTTATTTGATGTCATCAAAAGCACTCTATGGACTGAAACAGGCTTCAAGAGCATGGTGTGATGAACTCTCAAAATTCATGATCTCAAAAGGTTTCACTAAAGGTACTATAGACCCAAACCTATTTGCAATAAGGTACGGGGAGGACATCTTGCTTGTGTAAATTTACGTCGATGACATAATTTTCAGGTCCACAAACCCAAAAAATTTCAAAAAGTTTAAAAAACTTATGCACAACAGATTCGAAATGTCCATGATGGGGGAACTAAAATTCTTTTTAGGACTTTAGGTTCACCAATCCCCACGAGGAATCTTCATAAACCAATCTAAGTAAGCTTTAGATATCCTTAAAAAACATGGAATGAAAAAATATGATAGCATTGGTACACCAACGGCTACATCACCTAAGCTGGATGCAGATTTGCGTGGTACACTCGTAGACCAAACAAAATACCATTGTATGATCGGGTCACTTATGTATCCGACATCTAGCATACCAAATTTAGTGCATGCAACATATTATTGTGCACGTTATTAAGCTTGACCAACTGAAAAACACCTCAAAGAGGTTAAAAGGATCTTTCGGTACCTAAAGAAGACCATTAACATGGGACTCTGGTATCTGAAGGATTCTAGTTTTGAACTAACCACTTTTTCAGACGCTGACCATGTAGGTTGCTTAGATACATGTAAAAGCAATTTTGGTAGGATGATGATTGCACTGTGATGTCAACTCCAGAAGCCGAGTATGTTGCGTTATCTGCAAGTTGTGCTCAAGTCCTTTTGGATGAGAACTCATCTTATAGAGTATGGCTTTTACTTCAACAAAATACCCATGTATTACGACTCGAAGT